>SJYT01083243.1:0-103416 GCA_006410635.1 Cephalophus harveyi
CAAAGAAGAGTATTTTTAATATCCAAGAAAAATAGATACAACTTATTGTGGGCTGGGGAGCTTTCCTGGTGGCTCAGCAATAAAGAATCCACCTGCAATGCAAGAGACACGGGTTCTATCCCTGGGTCGAGAAGGTCTCCTGGAGAAGGGCATAGCAACCCACTCCAGTATCCTTGCCTGGAGAATCCCGTGGACAGAGAAGCCTGGCGGGCCACAGTCCATGGGGGTCACAGAGAGTCAGACATGACTGAGCGACTGAGCACGGATGCATGCATTGTGGGGCGGGAATCAGCAGCCCCGGCCAATATTTCTCCTAAGCGAGCTCATATACGTGCTTATTGCTGACACTTTGTGACTGACAGAGCTCAGTGACAGCAAAGTCAAGGATAATAAGATGATTGTGGCAATGGGGACAGAGACTTAAAGCTCAGACAAGGCTGACCTCTAAGAAAATGAAAACACTTGAATTCTCAGAGTACTGTCTCTAAACTCAGGGTTTCTCTCTCTCCAGAAAATGTAGCCCTGCCTCATCAACAACACTCAAACCTGGAGAAGAAGCAGGAAGATGACTCCCATGTTGGGTGAGAGGCGTCTGCCACATTGCGTTGCCAGGAACCATGTCATGAAGCTAAAGCTAGCTCCAGATAACAGCTTCTTTCCCAAGTATTCAGCCACAACTCTCTTTATTTATTCTCTTAATCCAGCTCCCACCCTCATCCACCACAATCTCACTCCCTGTCTCCAGCATCCACCTCTCACCTTCCTCGCTTCTGTTGACCCACTCAGATCCCATTCTTTAGTCCACCTCTCCACTCCTACATCCACTGTACCTCCAGTTTTGAAAACATCCCTAAGTTCAGCAGCCGAACTATCTCCAGGTAAGTGACAAACTCCTTGGCCTGCCACCTGCACAGAACACACCACCAGCCAGACCAGGCCCAGTCCCTGCCAGGAGAGGGGGTGACAGAGAGCTTGTTGTTGTTTAGTTGCTAAGTCATGCCCGACTTTTTGCCCCGCTATGGACTGTAGCTTGCTAGGCTCCTCTGTCCATGGACTTTTCCAGGCAAGAATACTGGATTGGGTTGCCATGCCCTCCTCCAGGGGATCTTCCCAACTCAGGGATCAAACCCATGTCTCCTGTATTGCAGAAAGATTCTTTACCGCTTAGCCACCAAGTAAGCAAAAATTTGTCTTAAAGTCAGCTGATTAACAATGTTAAGTTCTATCTGCAACTTAATTCCTTCTTGCTATGTAAAAACATATCCACAGATTCCTGGGATTTAGGACATAGACATCTTCAGAGGGGCTTCCCAGGTGCCCCTAGTGATAAAGAACCCACCTGCAAATGCAGGAGACATAAGAGATGCGGGTTCAGTCCCTGGGTCAGAAAGATCCCCTGGAAGAGGAAATGGCAACCCACTCCAGTATCCTTGCCAGGAGAATCCCTACGGACAGAGGAACCTGGGGGGCTACAGTCCATGGGGTCACAAAGAGTTCCGCACGACTGAAGAGACTTAGCACGCACACACGCTATATAATTCTGAAATTTCCTCTTTTGAACTACAAGGCCTGCAGGGAAATGTTCCTCTATTTATTCCAGTCCCATATAGATGGAATCAAGGTGGTAAATTCCTTAGAGAAAGCAATATCAAAGATAGACATTTGCTTCATGACATCACAGAAGCCATAAAGCCAGATGAAAACAAAACTATATTAAGGGAGAGAAACTCTGGGTTCTGGGTTGGGCTCAGGGACAAACTGCTGCCTTGGATAAGCTGTGAAACCTTCTTAGGAAAAGCGTCCTTGCTCAGAGATCGGCAGAGCAGGTCAGGCATGTCCTAGATCAGTGTTTTAGGATGGGTGAAATGAATTCTGCAGCCCAAGGCTTCCTGAATTTCTGCAGCCACATTCTAATCAGCAAAAGGAAATGAATGACGAATTGCAGGGTTTGGAACAGAACCATGACGGGCCACACCACACTAAGAAATTGTTTTGAAACCCATCTTCATGTTTTAACATTTTAGGCTGATTTTTAATTTTTCTCCATAGTAATTCTGTTTCTTTAATGTAATAGTTATATTTTTATCATGATTTATGTTGTTTGTGCTTTGCTGCAGAATTTCAGGGTGGGAAGAAATGTGGAGTTATTACCCTATGGGGAAAGCAAACTTGAAAGCAGCTAGCACAAATCCCACAAGCAACAAAACAGAAACTTACATCCATGTGGTTATCTTAAACCGACGCAGATTCTGAACAACTCTCGTCACACTGATACAGTCAGACTAAAGTTTGAGTCGTACCACCTTTCACACATAGCCAAGGCCACACTCTGCAAGATCTGCAGTCACTATAAAAACACTTACTAAGCCCTCTTCACCCAGTCATGCACCACGTCACAGAATCCCATTCCCCACACACACACAGGCAGGTATATCCACCCACCTGCCTCTCCCCACCCACAGTCACTGGAACCATCACGGGCCCAACATTCCCAAGTCACACAGATCCCCAACCTCACCTCTGTCACACACAGGCTGCCCCACACCTTATATCTGGAGAGCATCATGGTGTATGTTACCCTAACTGCACCTCCATCCTTATGTCCCCACCAGCTAAGCACAGTGTCTTACACATACAGGTCCTTGATTATTATGTTAAATTGAAATTCACTTGGTGGTCCTCTCCTTTGTTATATTTTCCTACAGTTTCCCAAGACAGAAGTGATTCTCACTTTCCTAGGATTCCCAGAGCACCTTCCTTCTGAGTAAGGTCCATAACTAGACTTCAGTGAAGCAGATTCTTCTCCCAACAAATTGGCATGCTTTGCCCACCACTCTCCAACAGATGGATTCTCAGGTGGGTATCCAAGCCCATGTGATTCCAAAGCCTGTCCTATTTAAGACTTAGGGACTGTCAGAAAGAATAAGACAAATACCATATGATATCACTTATATGTGGAGTCTAAAATATGACACAAATGAACATATCTACAAAACAGAAACAGATTCACACCAAAAGAGAACAGGCTTGTTGTTGCCAAAGGAAAGAGGATGAGGGAGGAATGGATTGGGAATTTGGGGTTAACAGGTACAAACTATTATATATAGAATGGATAAACAGCAAAGCCCTGCCATGTAGCACAGAGAACTATATTCAATATCCAATGAAACCATAATGCAAAAGAATTTTTTGAAAAGTACATATGTGTTGGGGGGGGTGGGGGGCAGCTTCCCTGGCAGCTCAGCTGGTAAAGAATCCACCTGCAATGCAAGAGACCCTGTTTTGATCCCTGGGTAAGGAAGATCCCCTGGAGAAGGGAACAACTACCCACTCCAGTATTCTTGACTGGAGAATTCCATGGACAGAAGAGCCTGGCAGCCTACAGTCCATGGGGTCACAAAGAGTCAGACACGACTGAGCGCCTTTCATTTTCAATTTTTCTATGTGTGTGTGTGTGTGTAACTGAATTACTTTGCTGTACAACAGAAATTAATACAACATTGTAAATCAACCATATATCAAATTTAAAAATAAATAAATAAACAGACTTAAGAGACTGTGCCATCTTCACTTATCCAAAGCTGTGGTACAAAGAGGGGAATATTCTGCCCCTAAAGCCTTTCCCTTGGTGAAGGGAATGGCAAACCACTTCAGTATTCTTGCCTTGAGAACCCCATGAACACTATGAAAAAGCAAAATGATAGGATACTGAAAGAGGAACTCCCCAGATCAGTAGGTGCCCAACACGCTACTGGAGATCAATGGAGAAATAACTCCAGAAAGAATGAAGGGATGGAGCCAAAGCAAAAACAATACCCAGCTGTAGATGTGACTGGTGATAGAAGCAGGCTTCAGNTGGAAAAGACTCTGATGCTGGGAGGGATTGGGGGCAGGAGGAGAAGGGGATGACAGAGGATGAGATGGCTGGATGGCATCACTGACTCGATGGATGTGAGTCTGAGTGAACTCTGGGAGTTGGTGATGGACAGGGAGGCCTGGCGTGCTGTGATTCATGGGGTCACAAAGAGTCAGACATGACTGAGTGACTGAACTGAACCAACTGAACTGAAAATGCTTTCCCTATTCAGCAGGCATTATGCCTTGTCCCTAAACAAGCTTTCAGGCTTTAGTCATCAAGAGACCCTACTGATTTTCCTAGGACTGGGACTAGAGTAAGGCAAGATGACCTTGCATGTACATGACCCTAATTGTGAAATGAAAGTGAAAGTGAAATCACTCAGTCGTGTCTGACTCTTTGCAACCCCATGGACTGTAGCCTATCAGGCTCCTCCATCCATGGGATTTTCCAGGCAAGAGTGCTGGAGTGGATTGTCATTTCCTTTAAGGAGTGAAGATCTCCTTAAATTTTGTACCATAGGAGTCTCAGTCATCTCACCCTAGTCCTAGACATAGATTCTCTTAAAAATATACTATTTGAAGATGTATAAAATTATCTCATTTTTGGAGTGATGTCACCAGCATGACCAAGACATTCCTCATTCATCCTTACACATGCTTCAGTGACAATTTGGCATCCATCCACAGACAAAGGGTCTGTGGGGTCCAGCGCTATTCACCAAGGGACCTGGAGGGTCATGGCCACCCATGTGGCAGATAATAGGCATAGAGACCTCTGTCTCAGCTCTGTCCCTGCAATGGTGGCCCATGAACCTTCTCCAGCCCCTTCAGCCATGGTCTGGGAGTCCCCGGAAAATGCTGTCTTAGACAATTGCCCAGAGACAAAGAGCTTTTTTGGAAGTTCAGGTTTCCAGTAGAGAAGTCCCAGCATGCCACTGAAGGAAAAAAATGCAAATCTGAATGCATTGGAGGGAGGGCTAAGAGGAACAATTTGATTTTACCTGCATCACCCCTTCCCAAAGCAGCACAGCTCAGGGTCAAGAGACACTGTCTCTTCGTGACCTGTGATTTGTCCCACAGGGGAAAGAGAGTGTTTGAGTGTACACCTGACTTCCCTACATGCAGGATGTTGCCAAGAAGGCCCATTTCTCTCTTACTCCATCCAGAGTCATTGATTCAAGAACTATGTGACTGGAAGGCAGGAAGAGAGTGGGAGAGCAGCATATAAGAATCTTGGAGAACATTAAAAGGATGCAGACCAATTGCTATATCAAGAACTCCATCCAGCCCACCCACGCCTGCTAGGGACACCTGGCCCACAAATCTCCCTAACTGGTCCACAGGCAATGTTCCAGGCACCTCACCCACACATAACCCCACCCAGCGGTCAGCTCTTAAGGTGAACTACCAATAACAGGTCAAGAAGCAACAGTTAGAATCGGACATGGAACAACGAACTGGTTCAAAATTGGGAAAGGGGTACATCGAGGCAACATATTGTCGCCCTGCTTATTTAACTTGTATGCAGAATACATCATGTGAAATGCCAGGCTAGATGAAGCACAAGTTGGAATCAAGACTGCAGGGAGAAATATCAATAACCTCAGATATGCAGATGACACCACCCTTATGGCAGAAAGTGAAGAGGAACTAAAAAGCCTCTTGAGGAAAGTGAAAAAGCTGGCTTAAAACTCAGTATTCAAAAAACTAAGATCATGGTATCCAGTCCCATTCACTTCATGGCAAATAGATGGGGAAACAATAGAAACAGTTAAAGACTATTTTCCTTGGCTCCCAAATCACTGCAGGTGGTGACTGCAGCTATGAAATTAAGACACTTGCTCCTTAGAAGAAAAGCTATGACAACCCTAAACAGCATATTAAAAAGCAGAGACATTACTTTGCCAACAAAGATCCATCTAGTCAAAGATATGGTTTTTCCAATAGTCATGTATGGATGTGAGAGTTGGACCAAAAAGAAGGCTGAGCACCAAAAAACAGATGTTTTTGAACTGTGGTGTTGGAGAAGACTCTTGAGAGTCTCAAGAACTGCAAGGAGATCCAACCAGTCAATCCTAAAGTAAAGCAGTCGTGAACATTCAATGGAAAAACTGATGCTGAAGCTGAAGCTCCAATACCTTGGCCATCTGAGGCAAAGAGCCGACTCATTAGAAAAGACCCTGATGCAAGGAAAGAAAAAAAGCAGGAGGCGAGGGGGACAACAGAGGACGAGAGGGTTGGATGGCATCACCAACTTGATGGACATGAGTTTGAGCAAGCTCCAGGAGATGGTGAAGGACAGGGAAGCCTGGTGTCCTGCAGTCCACAGAATCACAGAGTTGAACACGACTGAGCAACTGAACAACAACAACAAATATATTAATACATTTGTAATACATGAATATTATTTGACCATGAGAAAGAAGGATATCCTGCCATTTATTACAACGTGGATGGACTTTGAGGACATTAACGCTAAGTGAAATAAGTCAGAAAGACAATGACAAATACCACATGACATCACTTATATGTAGAATCTGAAAAAGTCAAACTCACAGAAACAGAATAGAATGGTGGTTAGCAGGGGCTGGAGGGTGGGGAAAATAGTGAGACTGGTCAAAGGGCACAGATTTCCATTTATAAGATAAATAAGTTCTGAGGGTCTAGTGTGCAGCATGATGACCATAGTTAACAGTACTGTATTATATACTTGAAATCTGCTAACAGAGTAGATTTGAAATATTCTCACCACCAAAAAAAAAAGGTAATTATGTGAAGCGGTGGAGGTGTTAACTAACCCTACTATAGTCATCACTTTACAGTGCACAAGTTCATGAAATCATCATGTTATACATCTTAAACTTACACAATGTTATATGTCAACTATTTCTCAGTAAAGCTGGAAACCATTATCTTATTTCTATAAACTTGTTTCTACTTTCTAACAGTCTTATATGCACAGAGATATTCTAGAATGGATTTGCACTGAGAATGACTATGCCAAGGTTGAGTGTTTAGAGGTATATCTTAGCCTAAATTCCCAGAGAAAAAAGTGATGAGCAGATGGTTTATTTGGGAAGTGATTTCTAGCAACCAAGGAAAGTGAAGCAGGCAAGGAGGAATTGCTAATATAAGGATGCTGTCAAATTGAGCATCACCATGGGCAACTGATGATCCATCTGGCTAGGTTCTCTTGAGGAAATACACAAAAGGTGTCTTAGAATTGTGCCCTCCAAAGATCAACATGGAGAAGTATTTATCCACTGGTTTCCATCCCCATCAGTTGAGGGTTGTCACACTTCAAGGCTGTGCATGGCTGAATGTCCAGCACNCATGGGCAACTGATGATCCATCTGGCTAGGTTCTCTTGAGGAAATACACAAAAGGTGTCTTAGAATTGTGCCCTCCAAAGATCAACATGGAGAAGTATTTATCCACTGGTTTCCATCCCCATCAGTTGAGGGTTGTCACACTTCAAGGCTGTGCATGGCTGAATGTCCAGCACTGATATCCCCTGCTGTGGTGTCACAGAAGCCCCAGGGTAAGTGCAAGAGACACTCATGCGGGAGCCAAGGCGCTATCAAAGGAAGGAAGTTAAGCCCACATGAAACCATTGCCATAGCCGATCCTGCAATAAAGGACTGAGACTAGAAGAAGATGAAGCACAACAACAAAAGACGTGATGTTTTCTCATTTTCCTTCATCATAGCTTTTAATGGTAGTTATACCTGTTATCTCCATTTTATAAATGAGGAGGATGGGACTTCCCTGTTGGCCCAGTGGCTAAGACTCTGGGCTCCCAGTGGAGCACCGGAGGTGGGTTCTATCCCTGGTCAGGGAACTAGATCCCACATGCCACAACTAAAGATCCTGTGTACTGCAACTAAGACCCGGTGCAGCCAACATAAATAAATAAATAAATGTTTTGAAAAATAAACATGTGTTATGTTTATAGTGATGATATAATTAGGATTCTTTTTTAAAATTAGTCTCTATTTGCAATGGAAAAGTCCCAGATACTCCAAAGTACTCCACATTTCTTTCAAGCTAGTTTCTACATTGAACTTGGCCTGATGGCTCAGCTGGTAAAGAATCCTCCTGCAATGTGGGAGACATGGCCACCTCATGCGAAGAGTTGACTCATTGGAAAAGACTCTGACGCTGGGAGGGATTGGGGGCAGGAGGAGAAGGGGACGACAGAGGATGAGATGGCTGTCAGGATGGCATCACTGACTCGATGGATGTGAGTCTGAGTGATCTCCGGGAGATGGTGATGGACAGGGAGGCCTGGCGTGCTGCAATTCACGGGGTCGCAAAGAGTCAGACATGACTGAGTGACTGAACTGAACCAACTGAACTGAAAAGACTTTCCCTATTCAGCAGGCATTATGCCTTGTCCTTAGACAAGCTTTCAGACTTTAGTCATCAAGAGACCCTACTGATTTTCCTAGGCCTGGGACTAGGGTAAGGCAAGAGACTGACCTTGCATGTACATGACCCTAAGAGTGAAATGAAAGTGAAAGTGAAATCACTCAGTCGTGTCCGACTCTTTGCAACTCCATGGACTGTAGCCTATCAGGCTCCTCCATCCATGGGATTTTCCAGGCAAGAGTGCTGGAGTGGATTGCCATTTCCTTTAAGGAGTGAAGATCTCCTTAAATTTTGTACCATAGGAGTCTCAGTCATCTCACCCTAGTCCTAGACATAGATTCTCTTAGGGATCTTCTTTGGTATCCTAAAAAAATATACTATTTGAAGATGTATAAAATTATCTCATTATGGAGTGATGTCACCAGCATGACCAAGACATTCCTCATTCATCCTTACACATGCTTCAGTGACAACTTGGCATCCATCCACAGACAAAGGGTCTGTGGGGTCCAGCGCTATTCACCAAGGGACCCGGAGGGTCATGGCCACCCATGTGGCAGATAATAAGCATAGAGACCTCTGTCCCAGCTCTGTCCCTGCAATGGTGGCCCATGAACCTTCTCCAGCCCCTTCAGCCATGGTCTGGGAGTCCCCGGAAAATGCTGTCTTAGACAATTGCCCAGAGACAAAGAGCTTTTTTGGAAGTTCAGGTTTCCAGTAGAGAAGTCCCAGCATGCCACTGAAGGAAAAAAATGCAAATCTGAATGCATTGGAGGGAGGGCTAAGAGGAACAATTTGATTTTACCTGCATCACCCCTTCCCAAAGCAGCACAGCTCAGGGTCAAGAGACACTGTCTCTTCGTGACCTGTGATTTGTCCCACAGGGGAAAGAGAGTGTTTGAGTGTACACCTGACTTCCCTACATGCAGGATGTTGCCAAGAAGGCCCATTTCTCTCTTACTCCATCCAGAGTCATTGATTCAAGAACTATGTGACTGGAAGGCAGGAAGAGAGTGGGAGAGCAGCATATAAGAATCTTGGAGAACATTAAAAGGATGCAGACCAATTGCTGTATCAGGAACTCCATCCAGCCCACCCACACCTGCTAGGGACACCTGGCCCACAAATCTCCCTAACTGGTCCACAGGCAATATTCCGTGCACCTCACCCATACATAACCCCACCCAGCAGTCAGCTCTCAAGGTGAACTACCAATAACAGGTCAAGAAGCAACAGTTAGACTCGAACATGGAACAACGGACTGGTTCAAAATTGGGAAAGGGGTACATCAAGGCTGTATATTGTCACCCTGCTTATTTAACTTGTATGCAGAATACATCATGCAAAATGCCAGGCTAAATGAAGCACAAGTTGGAATCAAGACTTCAGGGAGAAATATCAATCACCTCAAATATGCAGATGACACCACCCTTATGGCAGAAAGTGAAGAGGAACTAAAAAGCCTCTTGATGAAAGTGAAAAAGCTGGCTTAAAACTCAATATTCAAAAAACTAAGATCATGGCATCCAGTCCCATTCACTTCATGGCAAATAGATGGGGAAACAATGGAAACAGTGACAGACTATTTTCCTTGGCTCCCAAATCACTGCAGGTGGTGACTGCAGCTATGAAATTAAGACACTTGCCTCTTAGAAGAAAAGCTATGACAACCCTAAACAGCATATTAAAAAGCAGACATTACTTTGCCGACAAAGATCCATCTAGTCAAAGATATGGTTTTCCCAGTAGTCATGTATGGATGTGAGAGTTGGACCATAAAGAAGGCTGAGTGCCAAAAAACTGATGTTTTTGAACTGTGGTGTTGGAGAAGACTCTTGAGAGTCCCAAGGACTGCAAGGAGATCCAACCAGTCAATCCTAAAGTAAAGCAGTCGTGAATATTCAATGGAAAAACTGATGCTGAAGCTGAAGCTCCAATACCTTGGCCATCTGATGCAAAGAGCCAACTCATTAGAAAAGACCCTGATGCAAGGAAAGAATAAAAGCAGGAGGCGAGGGGGACAACAGAGGATGAGAGGGTTGGATGGCATCACCAATTTGATGGACATGAGTTTGAGCAAGCTCCAGGAGATGGTGAAGGACAGGGAAGCCTGGTGTGCTGCAGTCCACAGAATCACAAAGAGTTGAACACGACTGAGCAACTGAACAACAACACCAAATATATTAATACATTTGTAATACATGAATATTATTTGACCATGAGAAAGAAGGATATCCTGCCATTTATTACAACGTGGATGGACTTTGAGGACATCACGCTAAGTGAAATAAGTCAGAGAGACAATGACAAATACCACATGACATCATTTATATGTAGAATCTGAAAAAGCCAAACTCACAGAAACAGAATAGAATGGTGGTTAGCAGGGGCTGGAGGGTGGGGAAAATAGTGAGACTGGTCAAAGGGCACAGATTTCCAGTTATAAGATAAATAAGTTCTGAGGGTCTAGTGTGCAGCATGATGACCATAGTTAACAGTACTGTATTATATACTTGAAATCTGCTAACAGCGTAGATTTGAAATATTCTCACCACACACACACAAAAAAAATGGTAATTATGTGAAGCGGTGGAGGTGGTAACTAACCCTATTATAGTCATCACTTTACAGTACACAAGTTCATGAAATCATCATGTTATACATCTTAAACTTACACAATGTTATATGTCAACTATACCTCAGTAAAGCTGGAAACCATTATCTTATTTCTATAAACTTGTTTCTACTTTCTGACAGTCTTATATGCACAGAGATATTCTAGAATGGATTTGCACTGAGAATGACTATGCCAGGGTTGAGTGTTTAGAGGTATATCTTAGCCTAAATTCCCAGAGAAAAAAGTGATGAGCAGATAGTTTATTTGGGAAGTGATTTCTAGCAACCAAGGAAAGTGAAGCAGGCAAGGAGGAACTGCTAATATAAGGATGCTGTCAAATTGAGCATCAGCATGGGCAACTGATGATCCATCTGGCTAGGTTCTCTTGAGGAAATACACAAAAGGTGTCTTAGAATTGTGCCCTCCAAAGATCAACATGGAGAAGTATTTATCCACTGGTTTCCATCCCCATCAGTTGAGGGTTGTCACACTTCAAGGCTGTGCATGGCTGAATGTCCAGCACTGATATCCCCTGCTGTGGTGTCACAGAAGCCCCAGGGTAAGTGCAAGAGACACTCATGCGGGAGCCAAGGCGCTATCAAAGGAAGGAAGTTAAGCCCACATGAAACCATTGCCATAGCCGATCCTGCAATAAAGGACTGAGACTAGAAGAAGATGAAGCACAACAACAAAAGACGTGATGTTTTCTCATTTTCCTTCATCATAGCTTTTAATGGTAGTTATACCTGTTATCTCCATTTTATAAATGAGGAGGATGGGACTTCCCTGTTGGCCCAGTGGCTAAGACTCTGGGCTCCCAGTGGAGCACCGGAGGTGGGTTCTATCCCTGGTCAGGGAACTAGATCCCACATGCCACAACTAAAGATCCTGTGTACTGCAACTAAGACCCGGTGCAGCCAACATAAATAAATAAATAAATGTTTTGAAAAATAAACATGTGTTATGTTTATAGTGATGATATAATTAGGATTCTTTTTTAAAATTAGTCTCTATTTGCAATGGAAAAGTCCCAGATACTCCAAAGTACTCCACATTTCTTTCAAGCTAGTTTCTACATTGAACTTGGCCTGATGGCTCAGCTGGTAAAGAATCCTCCTGCAATGTGGGAGACGTGGGTTTGATCCCTGGGTTGAGAAGATCCCCTCGAGAAGGAAATGGCTACCCACTCCAGCATTCTGGCCTGGAGAATTCTATGGACTGTATAGTCCATGGGATCGCAAGAGCTGGACACGACTGAGAGTGTTTCACTTTCACTTTTCACTTTCTACATTGAACTTGGCCTTGAGAACTGACCTGTGGCAGGCCTGAAGTCATGGGCCATAGCCTTACAGGAGGGAAGAACTTCTGTGAATCCATGGGATTCAACTCGGACTCTTTGTTCCTTGTATGTCACAGAACATACACATGCCCTTGCTCCCTACACACAGAGCCACTTCCCATTGCTTTCAATAAAATTTATATTTTATTAAAATTTAGATTTTTTTAATTAAAAATTAAAAATTTTATTAAAATTTATATTTTATTTTTAATAAAATCAATAATTCCTAAATTTGTATCTTCAGCTCAGAACTCACCTCAGAGCCCCAGATCCTATATATACAACTACTTTCCTGATATTTTCACTTGTATTTATGATAGACTTCTCAAAATTAATACATTCAATAGTAAATTATTTAAATTCTTCAGAAAACTGTTCCTTCCCATTGTTATGGACTGAACTATGCCCCCCTCAAAATTCTAAGCCCTTGTACTTCCATAAATGACTATATTTAGAAGTAAGGGGTCTTTAAAGAGATAACTAAGTTAAAGTGAGGTTATTGGAGTGGGCACTAATCCAACGACTGTTATCATTTAGACACCAGCACATACGTAGGAAAAATAGCATGAAGATATAGGAATGATCGGAGAAGGCAATGGCATCCCACTCCAGTACTCTTGCCTGGAAACTCCCATGGCCGGAGGAGCCTGGTGGGCTGCAGTCCATGGGGTCACTGAGTCAGACACGACTGAGCGACTTCACTTTCACTTTTCACTTTCACGCATTGAAGAAGGAAATGGCAACCCACTCCAGTGTTCTTGCCTGGAGAATCCCAGTGATGGCGGAGCCCAATGGGCTGCCATCTGTGGGGTCGCACAGAGTCGGACACGACTGAAGCGACTTAGCAGCAGCAGCAGCAGCATAGGAATGATACCACCATCTATCAATATAAAGCAAAGAAAGGCTTAGAACAAATTTATCCCTCAGTAGAAACCAACTAGGCCAACACCTTGATCTTGGACATGCAGACTCTAGACTTGTGAGAAAATAAATTTCTATTGTGTAAGCCATCCAGTCTGTGGTATTTGGTCACAGCAGCCCTAGCAACTGAACACACCACATAAACAGTTGTTGCCACCAACCTCTAGTAGCTAAAAGCCAGAAATCTGAGAGTCAGTCCTGAAATGCCTACTTCCTCACCCCTAAATCCAACCTATAAGCAAGTCCTTCTGTGTCAACCTACAAAATATGTCTCAATCAGCCCATTTCTCTCTACCTCCAGGGCCACCACCTGGCCCAAGCCACCACATCTATTGACAGGTATCCCATCAGCAGCCTGATGACTAGGTCTGGTTCTGATCTGTCACCTCCAGCATTGAAATTGACTCTTGGGTGGAAATTTGTGATCACCTAAAGCTAACTCAGCAGGGTTGGGGTGGGGAAGAAGTGGGGATCACAACTGCTGACCCGCCCTATGTCAGCAGCTGGGTGAGCCTCCAGCTTCTGCAGGAGGCCTAGTTTGATCTGTTCAGACTTATTCTGACCCTCAGCATTAACCTCATGGTGCAGACTTCAGATCCCAGCCTTCTGGGCCAGCGCCCCCATCAATTCTTCCTTGCTTGTCTACGCACCTGGCGGTCTCCAACTGTCCTGGTCCCACTCAGACTCCTGCACTTGAAGGTGTCCAGCACTGCTGCTGCCAGCCCTTCAGTTTTCACTCTACCACCAGATTCTCCCCAGGGCTTCTGGGCCTGAGCCTCACCCCCTGGGCTGCTCCTCAGACTCAGCCTCCCATCCATGCAAGACACACCCTTATTTTGATGGCTCCCCAGCCCCTACAGGAGAAGGCCAGTCCCCTCCCCCACAACAAGGTACACAACTGCCCAGGCCCTGCTTACCTTTCCAGCCCTGTTTTATATATTCCCTCTCTTCTCTTGAACACTCTAGCCATCTATTTATCTCCAAAAGGGGTCTCTCGGTTTCATGCTTCCATATTTTGTTCATTCTGTTCCCTCTGCCTCAAATGCTTTTCCCTCAATTTACTCTTGACTGCTCCTGTTCGTTCTTTGAGTATCAGATCAGAAGAACATCTCCTTCCACATTCCACCCCTCATCCTTCCACATCTACCAGTTCTGAGTGCCTGCCCCTGAATTTCCTTCCCGTTCTGCACTTTACCTGCTATATATTAATAGTTTGTTTTTCCATCACCATCACTGAACTGTGAGTTCTCTGAAGGCATGTGCTGTCCTGTGCTGTGCTCAGTCACTCAGTTGTGCCCAACTCTTTGCAACCCCATGGGCAGACGAGGCTCCTCTGTCTGTGGGATTCTCTAGGCAAGAGTACTGGAGCGGGTTGCCATTTCCTCCTCCAGCAGATCTTTCCAACCCAGGGATTCAACCTGCATCTCTTGAGTCGTCTGCAACGGTAGGCAGATGCTTTACCGCCGCACCACCTCGGAAGTCCCTTTGAAGGCATAGACCACCCCTCACTCACCTGTGTCCCCCAGACTAGCACAGTGCTTACACACAGTAGGTGTTGAATAAGTGCTTGTTGAGCCAAACTGGCTGACTCCGAGCCGCCCTGTGCCCTGTGTCCCAGGCGCCACCCACTGTGGGGTGACATGCTTTGCTTTCTCCACAGCAGGGGCTCTGCGCTGCCTTTGCTGAAGCAAGTCACGTGACAGTTGCTCTAAATTAAGTGCACAGGTAGTGAGGCCTAGATGGCTTTTTAAAGTTTCTCAAGGAAAAGGAAATTGTGAAATGCCCCACTGGGGCCGGGAAGCAATCTCTCCTAGTCCAGACTTGTGCCCAAAGCCAGCTGCTTGGGCCGAGAGATAAGGGGGCCCCATGCTGAGCCGCCACCAGCAGACTCAGAAAAGTAACAAATTGACAACATTCAGGAAGAAGATTCCTCATTTCCAATAGTATCATCTATACCCTGTGGCATAAAGCACCTCCTGCCTTATTAACGTCTTTTACATTTTTTAGTGCTGAATCCAAGGTGAAAGGGAGGAGGGGGAGAGGATACTTCTGTACCAGAGTCCTTTAGGAACCAAGAAAATGCCGTGGCAGAGATGAATTGTAGACCCAGAAATAGCATTTTTTGGATGAAATGTATAATGTTCACTCTTTTTCAAAAAAAAAAATGTTTAATACAGCCCAAATGACATCATATCAGGTCAGAGAGAGTGGAAGGAAGGAAGAAAAACACTGAGCGTGAGAAGAAATTAATCCAGACAGGCGCTTTCTACACTGAATTCCACACTGCACACACGGAAGACCAGGGAGAACATCTTCATCAGAAAGGGTGTCTCCCCTTACTCACCACAGCTGGACTCATTTAGGTTTTAAACTATCCACTGCACTTCAAAGACTAACACCAAAACTTGAAGGAAAATAATATTTAGCTAGTCTAGTTGGGTGCTCTCTGAGGTATGCCTGCGAAGCGGGGAGTTTCTTATCCTATTCACGAAGCCCAGTAAATTTCACTCACACAGAACCCCTCCCAGTCCCCATCCTCAATTCCCCACTGCCCAGGACCCACATTCCAGTTCTCCCCATCCTCCAAAACATAAGCGGTCCAGTGTATCACTGAATTACAGAGTTCTCGAAATTAACATGTCACCACTAGTATTATGGTGGCAGATCACTGAATCACACACGATCTAATTTCAACAAAGAAAGGGGGGAGGATTTTGTTTAAGACCATTAAGCTCTCTTACAGAATCTGAGAATACAGGCTTTCTCAGGAAAGAACTAGGAGTCATCCTGATTTCTATTCCACCTCTTATTTCTGATTCTCTCTGAGCATGTGCTTCACTGCCCTGTGTCTGCAGCCTGGCATTTCCTGATCCTCAGATCACGGGACAAACTGCATAATCCACGCCTCCTGAGAGACCCACAGCTCCTGCCACTCCACAAAGAAACAAAATATCTGGCTGGCTCTCCAGTTCAAATCCAGATTCTTGGAGAAGGGAATCTAATCAGCTAAATTATCATCTCTGTCCCATTCAGCTCTAAGGGGATATCCTACAGTGCCTATGTTACTGATCAGGGTTTTTTACCTCCTTCACCAACAGAAATTGATCACAGACCAGACAAAAAACTCAGGCGAGGCCTTACTGGGGCCCCTGCTGCCACAGGAGGGAGCAAAAACAAGTAACAGGTTCCCTTGCTTACACCCTGAGGAGAGCAAACTGGTTCTTTACCTGGGATGAGGGTCCCTGAGGGATGGCCTAGGTAATCCGACCACCTCCAGGTGGGATCGTGTGCAGAAGGCAGACACATTACCCTGCTTTTGCTCTAGGGTCTTCAGAACTGGCAGCTGGGCTTTTTGGTCTCTGTATCTTTTGTTCAGAATTTGCCCTCACTGCCCATGTATGTTATTTTTAACCCCAAATAGTTTCTTTGTATTTTGTAGCTTGAGGAGAGCTGTGTCCAGGCGCAAGCACTGCAGCAGAGTCCCAGGTCCCAGGCCTGTCTCACATACAGAGCTCCTGAGAGCAGTTCCCAGGGTAGAGGTGTTGTGTTCTCTCCAGGGTCCAGAACCAGCACTGGACAATGGGCCACTGTGTCTCTCCTGACCCTAGACAGTCTGAGGTCTGTCCAGTCTCTGCTAGGAAATCTGAACCAAGTCAGGAAAGAGAAAGCTTTTGGAGAAAGGGATTAAATAGAGAGTTACAGATACAGAAAAAGAGATAGATACTTAGTATAGGCATCAAGAGAAGCCAAGAGATGAACAAGAAATACAAATGTTTTGCCATGGTCTTCAAATAATCATTTATCAAGAAAGAAACTAGATAAATGTAACATTGTCATGAATACATAATTCATACACAGACATGAAGAACACTAGAAGGGCAGAGATGATGTAACCGAAGTGTTATCTCATCCACTGAGTTATGTCAAAGTGCTCATAATTTGTTTTCCTTTTTCTATCTTGATGAAAAATTACTTTTATAATACTATGGAACTAATACATCTTGATGTGTATAACACTGTTTTAATGATTCTTTCACACTTATGCTATAATTTAATTTTTATTAAGTAGGACCATGGAAACTACCATTTTTATAGGTCAAAAATGACAAATATCATCAATTTCAAAATAATATATATGCATACTTTTAAACAGAACTACAGATTTAAATGAAAACATTATTCCTCAGGATAACTCCCACTACAACCCTGATTCCTACTACCCAGAGGCAACCATTTTTAGCTTTTTAAATTATTATTCTTGATTGCTTATTTCTAAATAATATATCTTTTTCTCATGATCTTTTTATTTTATATTATATATGTCACTTCATCTTGTGGAAGATATGGACAATCTCAATGGCCTCAAACCCATCAGATAAGCTACCAATTCCAGGGGATTTTTTAAAAATATTTATTTATTTGTCAGGTCTTAGTTACATGCAGGCTCTTCATTGCAGTCCATGGGCTTCTCGCCAGTTGTGCATGGGCTCTAGAGTGTGGGCTCAGTAGTTGCAGGAGTGTAGCTTTAGTTGTCCCACATTGCATGGGTTCTAGTTACCCAACCAGGGATTAAACCTGTGTTCCCTGTATTGGAAGGCAGATTCCTAATCACCGGACCAGGGAAGTCCCCCAGGGAATTTCTTGAGGCCATTCCTTCTGGAGATTTCCATCTTCTCAAATCTCAACAGGGGCTCTCTGGACCTAGACTCGCTGCAATACTGGAAATTATCCTCCCATCGTCCTGAGGACTCCCTTTGCTGCTGTCCTGTGTTGGCTCTTCCCATTTTAAGTTGATGTTCTCCTCTTTTTTGGTTTGCTGTTTCATTCTGTGGAACACACACCCAGTAGCTTTCTGAACATCTGAACAAAGGAGATGCATTTGTAAAAAATTGTACATCTGCAAATATTCTGCCTTCAGTCTTGATTGATGGTTTGGCAGAATATGGAATTCTAGACTGAAATATATCTTTCCTAGAATTTTGAAAGCATGACTCATTGTCTTCCATCTTCTGGAGTTTCCATGATAAATCCCATACCATTCCAATTCCTGATATGTGAGGCATACACTGCTTTTTCTCCTTAGAAGATTTTAGACTTGTCTCTGTATCCCAGGTGTTAGGAAATTACATGAAGATGTACCTCGTAGTCAAACTCTGGTCATTCATTTTGCTGAAAGTTTAAATCCAGAAGTTCTTGTATTAGAAATTATATTATTTTTATAAATTTCTCTTGCATTATCTCTTGGATAGTTTCTGTAAGGCCGGACCCCGGGGGCCATAATGGGCTGCCCCTCCTCTCCCTCCCGCCAGCTGGGGAAGTCCCTAACGGAAGGACCCGCCCAGATCCCAGGGACCAATGACAGCACACTTCACCAGCGAAAGCCGGCCCACCCCAGCCACGTAGAAGGACCTGTCAGCCCACCACGCCTCGGCCTGGCGACCTATCCGAACCCCCATCCATCTAGCCTGACCATCCCTCACAACAAATGTATAAAAACCACCCCCAACACGGTCCGGGCGCAGACTTCTTCGACCTGCCTCGTTCGGGTCCGGGAACCCTGCCTGGGAGCGCTTCACCATTAAAAAGCCTGTTAGACACTCTTTTGGTGTCCTGGTCGTCTTTTACCTAACATTTGGCACCCAACATGGGGCCCGAGGCGAGGGCCCATCCCGCGACGAGCGGGATTTGCGGCCCCCTCGGGTCTGGCCCGCGCCGGACCAGGTCACCCCGTCACCCCTCCAGGACCATTCAACCGTCTGGCAGGACACAGGGTAAGTTCCATCAGGCGGGCTCTGGGGGGCGTTGCTCCCGGGGCGATTGCCTAGGGTGTCTCGCTCCTTTTAAATCGCGGCCGCGTCCAGATCCTTCCTCCGCAGGCCAGGCCTGCTAATTCCTCGGCGCCAGTCAGCTCTGAGACGTCGGTCTTGGCTGAGTGGGCCTCTCCTCGCTGGGTTGACGGCCCGTTCGGGGACGCCTGACCAGACCACTCCCAGCCTCACCGACGATTGGTCCAGGACCTTCGTTTCATAGTCGCCATGGGGACATCTGCCTCCAGGGCCGACCAACCTTGGTCTACACCACTAAAATGTTTACTCGCCAACCTCAGAACTCTACATATATCCAGAGAAATTGGTTCCAAATGCTTAACCTTCCTCTGTTCTGAGGCATGGCCCCAATATTCTTTAGATAACGGCTCACAATGGCCGCCAACCGGAACTTCCGATTTTAACGTCCTCCGTGACTTAGATAATTACTGCCGGAGGCCAGGAAAATGGCCTGAGGTACCCTACATACAGGCTTTCTGGCTGTTGCGCTCCCGTCTCACCCTATATACCCACTGTTCCCCTTCTGAAATTCTTCTAACTATCGCCCTTGCCAACTTCTCCCATGTCTTCCCCTCCTCCACTCCCCTCACAGCCCAGCCCTCTTGTGACAAAGCCGCCTCTATATCCACCCCTCCCTTCATGCCTGGCTTCACTGACCTCCCCCACACCAACCCCCCCTCTATCGCCCTTGCCAACTTCTCCCATGTCTTCCCCTCCCCCACCGTCCTCACAGCCCAGCCCTCCTGTGACTACACCTCTCGCTGCTCCCTTGGCTTCACCTCAATATCCGCCCCTTCCTCCATGCCCACCCCTTTCTGGCTCACCAGTCAGCTCACACACAAGGTCGCAGACCGCTCCCAATCTGCCGCCAGCTCCCCTGCTTCCTCTCCGCCAGGTGGCCGGCCTGGAGGGTTTCACCCATGTCCACATACCCTTTTCACTCCAAGCCCTTGCCCATATTGAACAGCAGCTAGGCTCCTACTCGGCCAACCCCTCCAACTATATCAAAAACTTTACCCAGCTGTCTCGGTCTTACGCCCTCACCTGGCAAGACGTATTTGTCATCCTGGGGTCCACCACTACCCCAGAGGAAAGAAAGACCATTTGGGCCGCAGCAAGAGTGGTAACAGACCAAAGACATCTAGCCAACCCAGCAGACCCAGCCCAGCCCCCCGGAGCGGCTGCTATTCCAGATGTAGACCCAGACTGAGACTATCAGGAGGGACAGAGAGGCAGAGCTAACATTCAATACATGGAAAAATGCCTATTGGAGGAAATAGAAACCACCTCCCTCAAGGTGGTAAACTTACTTAAGCTAGATGAAATAACCCAGGGCCCCGATGAAAACCCAGCAGCCTTTATTAACAGGCTGACAGAGGCTCTCACCACCTATACCTGGATTGCCCCAGATTCTCCAGCAGGGGTTACTACCCTAGCCAACCGTTTTATATCCCAATCAGCTTCAGACATCAGAAAAAAAAAAACTCTCCAAGGCTGAGGATGGGCCACAGACACCCCTCCGAGACCTGGTAAAAATGGCCTTTAAGGTTTACAACGCCTGAGAGGAAGCCGCCGAAGCCAGCCTCAAGGCAAGGCTTAAACAAAAAGCCAAACTCCAGGCTAACCTTCTTGAGAGACACACCCAGGCACTGGTAGCAGCCCTGCGGCCGGCCACGGGACAGAAGGTGGGTCCCCAGAAGCCACGCCAGGAGCCTGCTTCAAATGCGATCATGAGGGCCACTGGGCCCACCAATGCCCAAACCCCTGGCTCCCAACAAAGCCCTGCCCTCGTTACAAACAGCCGGGACATTGGGCGAGTGATTGTCCCCAGGCAACTCAGGCCCCAGCCTTACCGGGCCGAGGTCTGGGCTCCCAAAAGGACATTTCCTCCCCGCACCCCACCTTGGAACTTCTCTCCTTTGATGAAGATTGACAGCACCCAGACTCGGGGACCCCCGTAACCCAAGCCGAGCCCAGGGTAATGCTTCAAGTGGCGGGTGAGTCTATCAATTTATTGATGGATATGCGGACTACTTACTCAGTCCTTCCCTCCTTCGAGGACACCTTGCATCCTTCCCAGGTCTCGGTGGTGGGTATAGATGGCGCGTCTTCACGACCCTTGCAGACTGGGCCACAGCCCTGTCAGCTTGACCACTTCTTGTTCACACACTCTTTTCTGATAATCCCTTCATGCCCCACTCCCCTGCTGGGGCGAGATATTTTAGCTAAGCTTAGGACCACCATTCACCTACCTTTGTCATTTTCCCAATCTCTCACCTTGCCCCTACTCTTCCTTTGCTCCCCTGAGGCTCCAATTGTCAACCCTACCATCTGGGACACTGAAATCCCTCTGGTAGCAACCCATCACACCCCCATCCTGATTAAACTATGTGATCCTTCCCACTTCCCAAGCCACCCTCAATTCTCCATCTCTCAGACTCACCTACATGGTCTTAAACCAATCATAGACCGTCTCTTAAGCCAAGGCCTCCTAGTCACCACAGCCTCGCCCTGCAATACCCCCATTCTCCCGGTACGGAAAGCTTCTGGTGGCTACTGACTGGTCCAGGACCTTCGACTGATAAACGAGGCCATAATCCCTGCCCATCCGATTGTCCCCAATCCTTATACCCTGCCTTCTGACATCCCTAGCAGTACGACTCACTTTACTGTCATAGACCTCAAAGATGCCTTTTTCACTATTGCCTTACACCCAGACTGCCAATTCCTCTTTGCTTTTACATGGACCAACCCAGAAACCCAACAGTCCACTAATGTGGACAGTCCTCCCCCAAAGGTTTCAAGATAGCCCCCGTTTGGGGGGGGGGGGGGGCAGGCTCTGGCCCAAGATCTGGCTACGTGCCCTTTGGCCCCTAAGGTATGAAGATTGACAGCGCCCTTTGGCCTCTTACAGAATGTGGATGACCTTCTGCTCTGCAGCCCCTGACAAGCTCTCTCTCAGACACATACCACTATTCTTCTTAACTTCCTTAGCTCTAAAGGATACTGAACATCTTAACAAAAGGCCCAACTCACCCAGACCTCTGTGACTTACCTAGGTCTAAAGATTACCCCAACAACCAAGGTTCTAACTACTGACAGACTCAGCCTCCTCCAATACTTCTGCCCCCCTTCCACTGGAGAACAAATCTTGTCCTTTTTGGGATTAACAGGATTCTTCCAGCACTGGGTCCCCAACTATGCTTCACTAGCTAAACCCCTCTACGCAGCCGCAAAAGACACCCCTACTGGACCACTCTCTTCAGAAACACAGGTCCAAAAGGCTTTCTATAACCTCCGCTCAGCTTTGCTGTCCTCTTCCCCGCTCTTCCTGCCCAATCCCAACCTCCCCATCACCTGTACACTGATGAAAAAGGGGGCATAGCCTTTCATGCCCTCATACAGCCTGTGGGCCCTAAAATGCTGCCAGTGGCGTTTATCTCCAAACAGTTAGACCCCACCGCCCGGGATGGTTCCCCTGCCTACGTGTCCTGGCGGCAGCAGCTTCTCTATACACAGATGCAAAAAAAAAAAAAAAGCTAATTCTAGATCAACCCCTAACTATATTCTCACCACACTGCCTGGCTGACCTCCTGGCTTCCAAATTCCTGTCAGACCATAGTGATTCTCGCCTCCAGCAATTCACCATTACTAAGACACCCCTGCCTCCCGCCAGTGAGTGACACGCCCTGTCCAATGCTTGTCTGGCCTCACCTGCTGTGGCTGTTGCCAATCACAACTTTGGTTATACTCTTCGCCATTGGACTGGCTGTCATGGCCCCCCCAGGACTGGCCGCCCACACTCCGACTTTCACTGGCCCTTACTTACCTTATCATTTGTTCACTACTCCTGGGGCGCTATTCCTTTGGAATGGCCTGACCTGGCCATATGTCTCTACCCTGCCTTGAGGACTTTATCTTGACCCTACTACAAGACCTCTGGCTGGCTACCCTGATTATTGACTGTGACTCTTTCATCCAGGCAATTTCTGATCTGCACTTACAGGAGACCTTCCTCCTTTTCACAAAAGCTCAAATTGATTTTTTCTCCTTTATTACTTTCCTCCTAATATCATAGCTAAACATGCTCTTGTCACTATTCCTCCTGGCCATGATAACACGAGTAGGACAACCTACACCCTGCCCCCAGGGCTACACCAAACGAGACCACAAAAAAACTGGGTTCACAGCTTACACTTATGTCCACTGAGACTGTTATGTTTCACCTGCCCAGCCATGCTCCCATGGGGGTAAATGGTATTGGATGGCCAAGAGCCTTGGGACTGCCAAATCAAACTCAGCCTCTAACTGCTATAAAGCTAGAGACAAAGACCTCTGTTTCACCATACAAACCCACTACGAAATGACAGATGGAAAGGCGGCCCAAGATCAGAGACAAAAACAAATCCAACATAAGCTCCAACAGGACTTAATAAAGTTGACAACTAAAGCCTCTAATCCACACCATGAGCCCAATAAACTCCTACCCTGAGTTGTACATACAGCAAGGTGAAAAATGCAGAGTCAACTCAACATTTCATCAGTATTAACTTTTATCAATATCAGGTTCCTTCCTGCAAGAGTCTTATTTTTTGTACATTATCTTCTGGCCCAGAGGCCTGTTGATATTCTATGACCCCTTTTTGATAAAGGTTGGTCAGCCAGAACAATAATATTCCCTTAAAGTGTTTCTTCTTAAATTCCTAGACTATGTAACCCTTAAAGTACAGAGTTACATTTTTATGGAGCAAAGATTCAGTGGGTTACAGCAAAGAAAGAACTTACTAACTCACAGTCTAATGTTGCTAATGCTAAAGCTGCTGCTTGTTTTTTCTACATCCTGACTATATGCACTCCCAGGAACACAATGGATAAGGAATGTGAGAACTTGGCAATAAGCATTGGCTCAACAATGTTACAAGAGTCTGGATAAACCTGCCAAGTAAGCTAGAATGCTAACAGGGGGTTTGAAACACTCTTTTCATGCCCAGGAGATTTATCAACTAGAGCCCTAAGTTAACTCTTTACAGAGAAAAGTGGCAGGGACAGCCCCCTGTTAATGTCAGAAGAGTTGGTGAAAGCCATAAAATAGTAAGACAGACAGATTCTGGTTTTGGGGTAGGTGCTCGAGCAGGTCCAGGGAGTCCGTCGAGTCCTGAGGCCTTGCTTATCAGGACTCTTCCTGCATGACCTTGTCATGGGTGGGATCTCCCTTGCTGGCTCCTGGCATCTCCCCCTTTTTTTATTTTTTAAGACAGCCAGATGTAATTCAGTCACAAGCTTCTGAGTGCTCTGTCAGAGTTCTAACAATACAAGAAAGAATAATTATGAAAAGCAGAATTAGAGCGGCCACAGCAGCATAGCTAAAAATAGTAGACAAAATGTTTTTTCCTAAAATAAAGTTAGAGAATGTATGGAAAAAATCACTTGCTACTCCTGTGGCAGCAAAATCTAATCGGGAGTGTTCCATGGACTTTGTCTTCCCTTGAGACCCCGACCGTTCCTTGCCCAACCGATCCCCCAAAAATAGAGGCCCAAAATCTCACTCAAAATGCCACTGAAGTAACCTGGCCAATGGGGCCCTTGACCACCGAAATACTGTACCTCCAAGCCAACGCCTCTTGTGTCCTGGCCAATGACACCTCATTAACCACAGTGGCCTGTGACGGCTTTAGATGAGACCCCCTATCCCCCAACACTCCAGTATGTGAAAAACCCAGGATATTCTTTCTCTGTAATCAAACCACCTTATTACAATGCTTCCCGCCCAACTGGACTCAGCCTTACACCCCAATCATCCTTACTCCCTACCTGACCATTCTGACACCCCAGGCAATAGAGGACCAAACCCAGTCAACCCACTGCCGGAGGTCACTAGCTGCAGCTCCCCTGCTCCTCGGGGGAGGTTTATTCACGGCCTTAGGACTGGGGGTGGGAGGATTGGGATCAGCCACGCACTTCTACTATAAGCTATCCGCAGACCTCAATCAAGACCTGGACAAGGTGGCAGATTCACTAATGGCATTACAAACCCAGATAATCTCTCTGGAGGCAGTGGCTCTCCAAAATCAAAGGGCCCTGGACCTGCTAATGGCTGAAAAAGGGGGAACCTGTCAATTCCTAAGAGAAGACTGTTGTTGTTTTTTCGTTAATGCCTCGGGGATAGTTCAGAACAAGGTCCGAGAGCTGAGAGAGAGCATCAGACTTGGACAGGCCGAGTCAGACGGTTTCGATTTCTCAGGATGGTGAAAGTCATCTTGGGCAAAATGACTTCTCCCACTTCTCGGACCCCTCACAGCCTTGTTCCTCATCCTGTTGATAAGACTTGTGTTTTTCAGATCATCCTCCAGAGGGTCAGGGAGCTGACCCAGATGGCTACTGGACAGACGTTGACGGTAGCCGCATACTCCAAGCTCCCATCCAGAGACCCTGAAGCCCCCTAAAAGTCACCGGGATCTGGCCACGACCCTCAGCCCCAGTGACGCCCCAGTTCATCAGGAAGTAGCCAGAAGTGACAACGGCACCCCTTATCCTATTAAAAGGGTCAGAATGTAAGGCTGGACCCCGGGGGCCATGATGGGCCGCCCCTCCTCTCCCTCCCGCCGGCTGGGGAAGTCCCTAACAGAAGGAGCCTCCCAGATCCCGGGGACCAATGACAGCACACTTCACCAGCTAAAGCCGCCCCACGCCAGCCATGTAGAAGGACCTGTCAGCCCGCAACGCCTCGGCCTGGCAACCTATCCAAACCCCCGTCCATCTAGCCTGACCATCCCTCGCAACAAATGTATAAAAACCACCCCCAACACTGTCCGAGCACGGACTTCCTCGACCTTCCTTGCTCGGGTCCAGGAACCCCGCCTGGGAGTGCTTCACATTAAAAAGCCTGTTAGACACCCTTTTGGTGTCCTGGTCTTTTACCTAACAGTTTCCTCTCATCTACTTCCCGCATTCTTTCTCTAGGGCTCTTTTTCATCAAATATTGACATATTGACCTGATTCTCCAGCTTTATCTTTTCTTTTCTAGTTTCCATCTCTTTTAATTTGTTATTCTATTTCTGAGGGATTACCTTCCATACTGTCTTATTCAATTTATCTTCCAACTCAGTAAATATATCACTTTTATCACATTTTAAATTCCCATGAACTCTTCCACATTACCTCACCTCACCTCTCTAAGGATACCTAATATAATATTATCTCTTATCACTCTGAGCATATTCAATTATAGGGAGCTTTTTTAAAGATTTTTCTTTTTTAAAATCTTTAAAAAATCTTTTTTAAAGATTTTTCTTTCTTTCTCATTTGGGTTTCTTCAGTTACCTTGTCCTGTTTGCCTTTTTGATCTCATGTAATTACTTTGCCAACTAAGGTCCGTCTAGTCAAGGCTATGGTTTTTCCTGTGGTCATGTATGGATGTGAGAGTTGGACTATGAAGAAGGCTGAGCGCCAAAGAATTGATGCTTTTGAACTGTGGTGTTGGAGAAGACTCTTGAGAGTCCCTTGGACTGCAAGGAGATCCAACCAGTCCATTCTGAAGGAGATCAGCCCTGGGATTTCTTTGGAAGGAATGATGCTAAGACTGAAACTCCAGTAATTTGGCCACCTCATGCGAAAGAGTTGACTCACTGGAAAAGACTCTGATGCTGGGAGGGATTGGGGGCAGGAGAAGAAGGGGACGACAGAGGATGAGATGGCTGGATGGCATCACGGACTCGATGGACGTGAGTCTGAGTGAACTCTGGGAGTTGGTGATGGACAGGGAGGCCTGGCATGCTGAGATTCATGGGGTCGCAAAGAGTCAGACACGACTGAGTGACTGAACTGAAGCTTGTTACAAATGTCTAATGGTCGATGGTTGCCCATCTAAAAGTGAAGTTCTGAAAGGCTGACCAGAAGCTCTGTGTGCTTTGGCAGATCTTGTTGGCTTCTGGACTTTGCAACAGGAGATCACATGATAACCCAGCCATTTGTGTGGGGCTTTCCAAATATCAGTGTGTGGAGATTCATTCTCTGTTGTATTCTTTGTTCTTGTGGGTTTATTCATTTTTCATTCATCTGCCTTTTCAGTGAGATTTGAGCAGGGAAAAGAAATCATTGAGCTGAGAGTACTCTATTACATTTGTGACGGTCAATGTTTCTTTCTGCGGAACTGGGAGTTCACATACCTCCTGTGTGTCCTGGAACCTGTGTTCCTACCAGCTGGTGAACCAGCTGTCAGAAATCAAATGCATCCCCTTATCTTTTCCTCCTTTGTTTCTTCAGTCATTTCACTGGCTAGAACCCACTTGGAGGTTTTCACTGGTTTCTCTGACCTCTGGAACACAGAGAACAGTCTTCATACATGGGAATTTACTCACCCTCTCTTCCTTTTTCCTGCTTTAGCCAAAGCAACAGGGACCTGTTGGCTAGCATCTGTCTGTGTACTTAGCATGGTTCTTACAACCCCACCTAGCACAGCCAGTCTTCCCATGAGGACTCCGGCTTCTGTTGTACCTTAAGACCAACAATTCCTGCTTTGAAAGTGTTTTCTTTGTACCCACTGAGCAACTGGCAAGGAGCGTGGGCTTCCTCTGGAAAGTAGCATGATTGGTGCAAGAGGTGGGTAGGGGAAACATCTTTTTTAAGACAACTCTGGGGTTTGTACCAGCTTGGTCAGTTACTCAATCTCTGAGACAATTTCCTCGTTGTGAAATGGAGATAACATTAGTATGCATGCTAAGTCACTTCAGTCATGTCCCACTCTTTGCAACCCCATGGACTATAGCCTACCAGGCTCCTCTGTCCTTGGGATTCTCCAGGCAAGAATACTGGAGTAGGTTTACATTTCCTACTCCAGGGGATCTTCTGGACCCAGGGATCGAACCTGTGTCTCTTATGTCTCCTACATTGGCAGGCAGGTTCTTTACTACTAGCGCCACCTGGGAAGCCCTCCACTAATACAGTGAAATTGTGTTTCAAAGCGTTAGTTATGCTAGTGTATTGTCACCGTCCAACTCATGCTCTGTAATTAAAGGGAAGGAAGGACATCCATCGAACTAGCAACAATCACCGTTGGGAACAAATGGCTGCATGCTTTATCTTTTGAGATCAAAAGAGGTCACTTTTTGGATGAGAAACATGAAGATTTTTAAATGGGGATGCCAAAAGAGAAAGTACACTTGTCTTGTACTCCAAAGCAAATGGAAGAGCTCCAAGATGCAAGAGAAGGAAGAAAGCTTTGAGAGAAAGAGGAAGGAGACACCTCATAAGAACCCAGATTCCTGCCTCACATCCTGGGGCAGGCTCAGGCTGGGCAGAGGGCATCTGAGAGTGGACAGGGCTGTACTCTGCTCCTCTGAGAGCTCTGAGAGTCAGCCAGCAGCCTTGCAGAGCTGACAGTGAGAGGTGATGGGCCAGCTTCAGGAGCCCTAGGGGTGTCCATGAGCATGAATGGAAAACAGAAATTAATTGAGAAGGAACACCGTGAGTCAGTCTAGAAGTAAGCACAGCACAAGGCAAGTGGACCCCACCGCTGAGGCTGGGGAGGAGGGCCCAGACGGATCAGAGGAAGCTCTTTGTAGCTGAGCTCAGGGTGACAGCAACAGCAGAAGGGTAGACGTGGGGCCAAGGAAACGGAGGAAGATACCCTGATCCTGGCCTAAGCACAGACCAAGATGGAAGGAGGCAAGGAGGGCATCTGCAGCAGATACCTCATCAATGAGGCAACACAGAGCTGAAGCCCACCGAGAAAATGCAGGACATATGAAATGTGAGCGGAGTTGGGGGAGGTGGGGCCACAGACCTTGAAATGGATATCTTTTCAACCAGAAGGGACAAATAAATTAATATTTTGTGTTGAACAGACTTGAGCTATTGCTAGGTTACAGATCTTCTATCAGTAAGATTTGCCTCTAAGTTCAATGTTAGAGAAATTTTTAAAAATTTTCATTTCTTTTCATCTGAGTCTTTGAGGCTATTGTGAGTATAAAAGCCATGGTCATTGTACTTGCTTCATAGACTTTTTATTGTGATTGAATAAGGCCCTATCCATAAAGGCCTTAACGCTGGGCTCAGCACATAAGACACAGAACTGTTAGTAACATCTGTCTGCCTTCACCCCTCCAGAGTTAGCACCATTGGGCCTAAAGAAATAACACAAGGAGCGAACCCTCTCCACCTTGGAGCAGTGCCTAACCCTGCTTGCTGTATTCTGCAGGCAGGAACTGCCTCCAAGACACTGAGTGGTTCCCTGTCCCTGTGTCTCTCTTCTGCAGAGCAGGCTAAGCTAGGCTTCCGGCTCTGACCCCTATGGATTAATGCTTTCCCTTTGCCAACTTCTGAGTTCTCTGCCCAAAACACCACCATTAGGATGATTAACTCACCCTCTCTTTTCTCTATGTCAGTGTGAAGCCAGAGGTATACCCGCCATCACCCTGATAAGAATGTTAGATAAATAATGCGGTTTACTTATATATTGCATGTTCGATTCAACTGGCTTTATTTTTTCTTATCTTTGTTTATTTATTATTTACTTTTGACTGCTCTGGGTCTTCATTGCTGCACTCAGGCTTTCTCTAGTTGTGGCAAGCAGGGACTACTCTTTATTGTGGTGTGCGGCCTTCTTATTGCTGTGGCTTCTCTTGTTGCAGAGCATGGGCTCTAGGCACTTGGACATGAGCAGCTGCAGTACACAGGGTTGGTAGTTGTGATGCATGGGGCTAGTTGCTCCATGGCATGCAGGATCTTCCCAGACCAGGGATGAACCTGTGTCCCTTGCATTGGCAGGCAGATTCTTAACCACTGGAGCAGCAAGGAGGTCCCTTTAAAGAGAAATGTTGTGGAAAGCTCCAACTAGAGTAGAAATCTTCAGATCAACTACAGAAAGACAAATGCAAAACATCTGTGGACAGAATGAGACAGTCCCGTGAAGTTGCTTCTGCCATCAGGAGGGCCCTCATTTCATACCCAGGTAACAGGTTGCTTTTCTCATTTTATGGACCTCCAGCTGGGTCTGCAGTTTGATGTATCAATTTCTTTCTTCTAGTAAAAGATGAGCTATGAGGCAGCAGAAGATGAGATTTTCACGAGAAAGTTAAAGGAATTTTATGGCCTGTTTGTGTCGTCCATACCATCCGATGGCAGCCAGCCTCCATAAATACTTATTAAAATTAATATTGTTTGAGCAAGTCCAAAAAGGAGAAAGCACTTCTGCAAGTCTTTGCATAACATAACTCTGCCGTCACACAGCCTGGGACCATGGCAACCTCATAACACAATGAGTCATAACACTGCTGTGATGGAAAGAATGCTGTGCAAGGAATGAATAAACTCTGTCTGAATGGCATTTTGGTTTTTTGGTTTTGTTTTTTTGTGTGTTGCATTTGTTTGTTTGGTTGTTTTTTAAAGATTTTTTGATAGGAATCATTTTAAAGTCTTTATTAAATTTGTTACAATATTACTTCTGCTTTATGTTTTGGCTTTTTGGCCACAAAGCATGTGAGATCTTAGCTCCCCAACCAAGGATCAAACCCACACCCTCTGCATTGAAAGATGAAGTCTTAACCACTGGACCACCAGGAAGTCCCTCAAGTGTCATTTTAAAATCACACTTCCAGCTTAGGAATCTGACTGTTGATTCATTCCACATCTGGCATTTACCAGGAACATCTACACACTTAATATTATGCTCTGGTTATTGGACACTGATTTGGTAAAACCTCAAGACAAAGCAGGCCTTGCCCAAGACACAGCTACAAGCTTGCAGTCAGCATCTGCTCTTACACATCTAATCAAAGGCTGCAATTCTATCTCCAGAACAACAAAGAAACAGTATCACAACTGGGCATTGCCTACAATCAGAGGAGCCTCTTGTGCACTTGTGTGACTATAATGAGAATGCACACATATATGATACTTTATAGTTTACAAAGGAATTTTGGCCAGATTTATTCCAATTAATCCTCACAGCATAAGGATTAGCCCTATGATCTTATAGGGGAGGAAGCTGAGGCTCATAGAAAATAAGTGACTTGCCCAAGGCCACAAATCAAGTAGGTAGCAGAGCCAGAGTGTGCACCCAGGGCCCTGACATTGTGTGGTTTGCACCCCTGTAGCTCCCACGTGTGGGAGCAGGGCACAGGGATGGAACTCCCTACCATTCACTCTTGCCCATCATTTTTCTGTACTTTTGAGGCAGCAGTTTGGGTAGTTTGGGTTTGTTACATTGAAAAGGAAGGGGGAAAAAATGACATAAGTTTTCAGCTTTTGAGGGGGGTTGGGGGAGTTTTTTTTTATTTTTTTATTGTGGTAAAAGTCACATGATATAAAATGTACTGTTTTAACCATATTTAACTGGACAGTTCAGTGGCTCTAAGTACACTCACATTGTTGTACAAATCTCACCATCACCCATCTCCTGAATTTTTCACCTTCCTAAACTGAAACTCTGTCCCCATGAAACACTAACTCCCCACTCCACCACCCCTCATCCCCAGCCCCTGGCACTTACCAATGTACTTTCTGACTCTATGAATTCAACTACTTTAGGTATCTCATATAAGTGGAATCAAGCAGTATCTGGCTGCACCTAATGTATGTTAGAATTTGGCTTTTTAGTTTAAAATAGAATTTTGGAATTTCTGACTACAAACTGCTTGAGATATCAAAATCCAGTGTTCTGGGCACACAAAAGCAGCATGCTGCAAAAGTAGAATTAAGAAGACAAGCTTGAGTTGGGTCAGTTCCCCCAACCAAGGCTCCACAGGCCAGGAGGAGACAGAGAGGTAGCAGGGGAATCAAAGATGAATGCAGGAGTGGGGGCCCCGCACCCCTAGTTGGATGCTCAAGACCTGGGAGCCAGACTCTGCAGGGAGCAGACTCTGAGCTGGCCCTCAGTGAGGGATCTACCTCTACCCCTGGGTACTCATGCCCCTGCTAATCCCCCCGCCTGCCCACAGTGTGGGCAGAACCAGTGACTTGCTTCCAACCATCAGACGTGGCACAGGTGACAGCATGTCCATGATTATAGGTACATGATCACGCTACACAGTTTCTGTGTCTGCCGTATGCGGAGACACCCTCCTTTGTTGACACTAAGAAGCCAGCTGCCATGCTGGGAGCACCCCTGTGAGGACCACATGACAAGGAGCTGAGAGTGCTCTCCAACCAACACCAGCAAGAAACCAAGGCCTGAGGCCCACAGCTGAGAAACAGAACGCTGCCGACCACCATGCGAACCTGGAGCAGATCTTTCTCCAGTTGAGCCTCAGGGAAGAACTCAGCCCTGGCAGCCCCTTGACTGCAAAGTCACTGCTAAGCCATGGCCAGACTCCCAACCCACAGAAACCATGAGATGACACATGTGTCTGTTTTAAATCTCAGCATTAGTGGTAATATTGTTTTGCAACAACAGAAACTAGTCTAAGTTAGTTCAGGGATCTGTGGGAGAAGGGATGCATGTTACTCCCAGGAAAGGGTCAGCCAAGTAAGTGAGGTCCTACCAGGACCCATGAGAGTTTCACAACCCCATCTCAGTTGCCAGGGCCCAGCCTCAGCAGAGTCCAGGGATATCCTCAGGATGGACGACATCGGCAAATGAAGAAAGATAGAGAAAGAGATAAGGAAAGAATGACACGGGGTGACAAAACTTCAGTGAGCAAGGCCCGTTTACTTTATTTTCCTTGGGGCTTTTATACCCTGAGTTATACATACAGCAAGGTGAAAATGCAGAGTCAACTCAACATTCCATCAGTAATAACTTTTATCGATATCAGGTTCCTTTCTGCAAGACTCATTTTTTGTACATTATCTTCTGGCCCAGAGGCCTGTTGATATTCTATGACCCCTTTTTGATAAAGGTTGGTCAGCCAGAACAATAATTTTCCCTTAAAGTGTTTCTTCTTAAATTCCTAGCCTATGTCACCCTTAAAGTACAGAGTTATGTTTTTATGGAGCAAAGATTCAGTGGGTTACAGCAAAGAAAGAACTGATTAACTCAAAGTCTAATGTTGCTAATGCTAAGGCTATTACTTGTTTCTACTACATCCTGACTATATGCACTCCCAGGAACACAATGGATAAGGGATGTGAGAACTTGGCAGCAAGCATAGGCTCAACAATGTTGCAAGAGTCTGGATAAACCTGCCAAGTAAGCTAGAATGCTAACAGGGGGTTTGAAACATTCCTTTCATGCCCAGGAGATTTATCAACTAGAGCCCTAAGTTAAATCTTTGGTCAGGGACAGCCCCCTGTTAATGTCAGAAGAGTTGATGAAAGTCATGAAAAAACAGATTCTGGTTTTAGGGTAGATGCTCGAGAAAGGGGAGCCCCTCAAGGCCTGATCTCACCTTTGTCTGTCAAGCCTCTTCCTCATGACCTTTGCCATGGGCAGGATTCTCCACACTGGCTCCCGGCACTCAGTAAAAATGCAGTGGGGTAAAACGGTGGCAGGCGGGGCATGTCTGAGCAAACAGGACGTGCAGAGCCTTCCCTGAGTCTCCGTCATACTGTAGAAGCTCCAGAGTTTCATTCAAGGGATCAAGGATATGATTGAGGAGGGACGGCAGACAAGAAGGGGCGCTGTGGGCAAGACCAGGAAGACACAGACCTGTGACATAGATACCTCAGGAGGTGCCCGTGCTTCAGGATGCCACAAACCAAACCAGAGGGGTAAGTGACACATCCCAGGTGCCAACATGGACTCTTGCCACAACCAGAGACCAGGAGCCTCCATGAAGCCAAGGCCTTTCCAGGTCCCCGGACTGGATGTCCCTCCAGGGAGAGGATGGGAGCTGGGGTGGGAATCCTGAACAATCATGTTTGAAGTAGAAATAACTGAGTTTACTTGGAAATAATTAAGGGTTCATGTTCTGCCATCAGTGGAGGAGGAGGGAGGTAAGCAGCATGATGCTACAGGCTGATGAGTACTGGGCTATCAGGACAAGGCAGGGATCTTGGGGGTATTGGAAGAGGATCAATCTGTAAAGGCTTCCTGGAGGAGATGACAGCTGAGTTGCATTTTAGAGAATGAATTAAAAAGAGATTCTATGAATATAAGATTCCAAACTTTGGGACTTCCCTGGTGATCCAGTAGCTAAGACTCCACACTCCCAATGCAGAGGCCTGGGTTCAATCCCTAATCAGGGAACTGATGAGGAATCAAGATCCCTCATCCCACAACTAAAAGTTCTAGTGCCCTAACCATAAGGGCCCACATGCCCTAACGAAGATCGAAGATCGTGCCTGCCCCAACTAAGACCCAGTGCAGCCAGTAAATAAATAAATAAAATATTAACTTTTAAAAAGGATTACAAACTTTCATGGTTCCATGCATTTAAGTTTTCAAGGTTCTAAGATTCCTTTTTTTCTCAAGTCTACAGATCAAAGGCTCCCTACTAGCACTGCTATATACTGGGCCCCTGCTCGGGGGCAGGGAGACCACAAACCATCTGAAATGTATCTGAATCAGAATCCTATTCCTCCTCATTTCCCACATCTCTGTCATCTCTGCCGGGAGGCATTTCCTCCTTTTTTAATTTACTCTTTTACTTCTAGTAAAAATTTCTTGTGCACACAGTTTCAAGAGTCAAATTGTCTTATAAGCCTCGTATGAAAAATGGCAGTTGCACACACTGTTCCATTCCACCAGCACTCAGAGGAAACCACTCTCAACCTTTAGATGATTATTCTAAATGTTTTCCTCCCTGTCTCTAAGAAACATGCTGATACTGATACTTCTTGATTTTTCAGTTGCACTATTCACTGGCTTCCCAGTACAGATGAGACTTTTTGTCCCTGTCGCCAACTCCACCACATACCTTCTTCTTATCCTCATTCTCCCAATGGAATTTCTTTATAATTTTAGTTAAACTCGATACCCTCACTGTTTACATTATTATGATCATGTAAATGTTATTCACAACTGAGTCATGAAGCTTATGAACTGGTGTTAATTTCTACTGCATGTTGTTTTCCCTGGAGTTTATGATTACTTTGTTATTTCCTTTCCTAAGTTTTCTATATTCTTATCATTAATCTAGCTGTGAACTCTTCCTCATACATGTAAGTCTCTTCTCAATATATTCAAACTCATTAGGAATTTTATCATCTTTATTTTTTAAATAGTTTTCTCCCAGTCTTCTGATCCACTCCAGCAATCTGAACAGTTTGCATGGCTGTCTTCTTGGGGTTTCCCTTCACCATTACCCTGGGGATTTCTTTTCTTCTCTCCTGAGTTGGCGTCTCTGTTTCCTCTGTCCCTATTTCACCATGTTTCATGTTCACACACACACACACACACACACACACACTTCCTGGCTTCAGTGTGCTTTTGTTTCCAACAGCCAGTACTTTCAGTTCATCTTAGGAGGACTGTCCTTGGACAACTGAGGGCACTCAGCCTGAACCTGGAGATCCAAGGGTCTTGGAATTTTCACCCCTCATCTACCACCCCCCAGTGTATCTCTTGATGGACTAGAGGGGAGTATGCAAGCCAGTTCCTTTGTTTCAGGTTGGGACAACTGTAAAGTAACTTGCCCTCCAGCATATTCCTGGAGGATAAGACTGAACTCTGCCTCGACTCACCCCTTGTTGAACTTTCTCTATTTCCTAGACCTGCTTCCTCCACTCCCTTACAGATCTCCTCAATAAATCACTTGCACAGGAATCCCTGTCTCAGTCTTCAAGGAAGCCCACCATGAGACCCAAGTCTTCCTTTTGCTTGGTTTAATCCTTCAGTTTGTTGGAGCACATTCTTCAGTAGCTTCCTGAGAATGTATGAAATATAAACATTTTAAGATGTTCTGTGCAAAAATGTCTTATTCTCCTGGCATCCTTAATTGATAGTTTGGTGGTGTGATGGTTAGCTTTATGCATCAACTTGGCTAGGCCATAGTACCCAATTACTTAACTAAACATTAATCTAGATGTTGCTGTGAGAGGATTTTATAGATGTGGTTATCATCTACAATCAGTTGATTTTAAGTAAAAGGAGTTACCTTCAATAATGTAGGTGACTCTCAACCAATCAGTTGAAAGAAATTAAGAGCAAAAACTGAGGCTTCTGGAAAAAGAAATTCTGCCTCAAGACAGCAACATTAACTCCTGCCTGCATCTCCAGCCTGCTCTACAGATTTCAGACTCACTAGTTTCCCCAGTTACATGGCCAATTCCTTGAGATACTCCTTATATATATTTATACAAATATATTCCATTAAACATTTATATAATCAATAGGATATATGTGACCTATTGGTTCTGTGTCTCTGGAGAATTCTGACTAATACCGCTGAGCATCAGAGTCACTCCGTCTGATATTCTGATGATACTTTATCACCCTAGGTGAGTTCCCAGTGTTTAGAAGTCCAAAAGGACTTGATTTATGATCATCACTATATAGCCTGACTTTTCTTTCTGAAGGTTTTCAAAATCTACTTCAGCCCCAGTATTCCGCAATTTTTTGATTTATCTTAGAGTCAGCTGATTTTCTCTCATTGTGTTTGACACTCAGGGACACCTGTCAATCAGAATACTCACATTTTTAATTTTATCCTTTTGAGCTGCTTCTTTGATGATGTATTCTTTTTTGCTATCTCTATTCTCTCTTTCAGGGACTTCCATTACTTGGATGTTGGTGAGCATCATGGTCCTCTAACTTTCTCACATTGCCCTCCTATTTTCTTTTTTCTAATTAATTTATTTTAATTGTGTCCCTCCTATTTTCTATCACTAGACATTTTCTTCTACCTTTTGAGAGATGTCATACAATTTTTTTAGATCTTCTATTGAGTTTATCATTTTACCCTTTCATATTTTTAATTTCTAATAGTTCTTGGTCCAATAGTAATTTTTCTTACTTTTCTTGTGAAATATCTTCTTTAAGCTCTCTGAGAATATTAATGATAATTGTTTTTCAATTTTTCCTATGGCATACTATTTACTTGAAAATGCTTATAACTATTTGTTTTTGTCTCTCTCTTACATGTAAGATTTCTTCATAGTATCTTATTTCTTCTTCATGGTTATCTTATCTGCTTCTAAGAATATGACTTTTAAAAGGTGACTAGAGACTTTCTTGGCAGTCTGGTGTTTAAGACTTTGCCTTCCAGTGTAGAATGTGTGGGTTCAATCCCTAGTCGGGAAGCTAAGATCCCACATGCCTCTCAGCCAAAAATCCAGAACATAAAACAGATAATCATGATGATGTGATCACTAATCTAGAGCCAGACATCTTGGAATGTGAAGTCAAGTGGGCCTTAGAAAGCATCACTACGAACAAAGCTAGTGGAGGTGATGGAATTCCAGTTGAGCTGTTTCAAATCCTGAAAGATGATGCTGTGAAAGAGCTGCACTCAATCTGCCAGCAAATTTGGAAAACTCAGCAGTGGCCACAGGACTGGAAAAGGTCAGTTTTCATTCCAATTCCAAAGAAAGGCAATGCAAAAGAATGCTCCAATTACCACACAATTGCACTCATCTCATATGCTAGTAAAGTAATGCTCAAAATCCTCCAAGCCAGGCTTCAGCAATACATGAACCATGAACTCCCTGATGTTCAAGCTGGCTTTAGAAAAGGCAGATCATGCGAAGAGTTGACTCATTGGAAAAGACTCTGATGCTGGGAGGGATTGGGGGCAGAAGGAGAAGGGGACGACCGAGGATGAGATGGCTGGATGGCATCACTGACTCGATGGATGTGAGTCTGAGTGATCTCCGAGAGATGGTGATGAACAGGGAGGCCTGGCGTGCTGTGATTCATGGGGTCGCAAAGAGTCGGACACGACTGAGCGACTGAACTGAACTGATATTGTAACAAATTCAATAAAGACTTTAAAAAACAAAAAGTGACCAGAAATCCCTAGTATGTGGTAGAGTTCATGAACCATCATCTTCACAACCAGGTGACCTGACTGAGCTGTTTGTCCAGGAACTCCCATGTCAGTGTCTTTAAGTCTTTTCTCTTAGTCTGCCAAGCTTACATTGTGAGGTTTGTGTATCCCTAACATGCACTGTACTATAGATCCCCTATTTCCGCCAGCTCTAATTGAAGGCTGAGGGGTGGAAATAATGATCTGTGATGTTCTCTCCCTCCTATGTCTCTGTAAGAATGTGTCATCCAATCAATGAAAAGTGAAAGTGTTAGTCGCTCAGTCATTTCCAACTCTTTGCGACCCCATGGACTGTAGACCTCCAGGCTCCTCTGTCCATGGAATTCTCCAGGCAAGAATACTGGAGTGGTTTGCCTTTTCCTACTCCAAAGGATCTTCCTGACCCTGGGATCAAACGCACATCTCCTGGGTCTCCTGTCTTGCAGGTGACTTCTTTACCACTAGGCAAGATTCCTAGACAAAGACAAAAAGATTGCTAGACCATCGACAAAGGGTCAGACCTCACCTACCCAATGTTGCTCTTACTCTATGTTTAGATCCCTGGGGCAGAGCATTACTTAATTCCTCCTCAAGTTTCAGAGGATGTACTGTTCTCTAATCTATGATTTAATTTATATAAGGGGAAAGGGAAAGGGAAGTCGCTCAGTCGTGTCCGACTCTTAGTGACCCCATGGACTGCAGCCTACCAGGCTCCTCTGCCCAAGGGATTTTCCAGGCAAGAGAAAAGGCAAAGTTTATAAAGACAGAGAGCAGATTAGTGGTTGCCAGGATGAAGAGGAACATGGGAGGGAAGAAGAACAGGGAGACTTCCCTGGTGGTCCATTGGCCAAAACTCAGAGGACGTATTAACTTCAGGGACAAGTAAGGAGATGGTATCTGGAATGAGGAGGGAAAAGGGACTCCACCTCCTCCAGGCCACCCACAGCAACCTTGTGATGGCTTTCTGCAGTCAGAAGGCTCAGGTGATCACCCAACTACAGTAGGAGCAATAGTACAGAAATAGTGAGGTCAGTCCTCCAAAGGAAACTTAGAAATACCCTACACAGTAGAAAACAATTGTCTGCATGGATTACACATCTAATGAAGTTTTAACTACCATCTCATTGTTTTGTCAAATAGTAAATCTTTGACAAATATTTAAATAAATACTTTTATAGGGAAAATAAGGAGGAATTGAACACTCCTATCTATTTACATCTACCTACATTTTTTTCCCAAACTCATCAGAGCACAAACACCATTTATGTGAAGTTATAAGAGTGGCTAGTCTATTCTGTGTTCTGCTTTACTTGCACTTAGCTTTGTGATGTGTGCACATTTTCACAGCTCACATACTTCTCAGTTTTCATGGTCACGGGGAATTCTGATTCACCATAGTTCTCTTAATTATTCCCACTCACTGAGCATTTAGGTCACTTTCTATTTTCCCCTATTATGAACATGCTGCCATAAATATCTTCATATAAATGGCTTTTTTTCCATCTGGATTGTTACCTTAGGGTATTTTCCCAAAAGTAGGATTACCAAGTCAAAGGATATGAATGCTCCATAGTTTTTATTATAAATTTCCAGATTGCACTTGAGAAAAATAGGAACAAATTACGGAGTGGCCAACAACAGTGTGGGTTTTCCATGCAAAACCTAATTTAACTGGTTTTCTTGATCTTATTTATTTTTATTAATTTCATGTTGGCATTCCTTAGCTGTTCAAACTCATATTTCTTTAATTATTACTCACATTGAACATCTTTTCATGTTAGTTTATTATCTGTAAGAAACAAAAACATTTTTGTTAGAGAAAATCTATTCCCTACAATGATGTTGCAACATTACAAATGGTAAAGGTGATATGAATGAAAGATGTTACCTGTCATTCTTTATATGTAAACAATATCTTCATATCTTTTGATAAATCCTCAAGTAGAATACAGGTCTTCACCATAAATTTGCATAACTGTATCTATTTTGGACCTTAAGCCTTATTTGTAATAATTTAAATAATTTTCTAATTTTTCATTTCATTTAGTGTATTTTTACAACAACAGTGTGGGTTTTCCATGCAAAACCTAATTTAACTGGTTTTCTTGATCTTATTTATTTTTATTAATTTCATGTTGGCATTCCTTAGCTGTTCAAACTCATATTTCTTTAATTATTACTCACATTGAACATCTTTTCATGTTAGTTTATTATCTGTAAGAAACAAAAACATTTTTGTTAGAGAAAATCTATTCCCTACAATGATGTTGCAACATTACAAATGGTAAAGGTGATATGAATGAAAGATGTTACCTGTCATTCTTTATATGTAAACAATATCTTCATATCTTTTGATAAATCCTCAAGTAGAATACAGGTCTTCACCATAAATTTGCATAACTGTATCTATTTTGGACCTTAAGCCTTATTTGTAATAATTTAAATAATTTTCTAATTTTTCATTTCATTTAATGTATTTTTGTCTACCAAAAGTTGAAATTATTTTATAATTGATTCAACTAACCTTGTTTCTGATGATATCTTCTATTGCTTTAAATATCACATATTTATCTTCCATTGTATAAATAAATATGCTATTTCATTTTCTTTTGATTTTTCTATGGCTTGTTTCATGGTCATTTGCAAGGTGCAGACTTGAGGTACATTTCATTATTGCCTGGACTTCTGACATATGTAGCTAAATTCTTCCCTTGTAATAGTAACAGAGGATAAAAATGCACAGTCTTTTAGATCTGTGTGTGGTAGGTTGGTACAGATCAACTCAGAGTTCAGGCCACCGTATGCCTCACCCTCCTGCAGGATTCCCTCATCACCAGACAGAGCAGTAGAAGGATTTCCATAAGCATCGTGAGATGAAGGAAATGAACACACACACACACATTTTAAATTTTTATTGGAGTATAGTTGCTTTATAATGTTGTGTTAGTTTCTGCTGTACAGCAAAGTGAAACAGCTATGTATATACATACATCCCCTCCTTTTTGGATTTCCTTCTTATTTAGGTCACCATAGAGCATTGAGTAGAGTTCCCTGTGCTATACAGTAGGGTCTCATTAGTTATCTGTTTTATTCATAGCAGTGTGTATATATACATCAATAATAATTTCCCAAAGAAACAGCTATGTGTATACATACATCCCCTCCTTTTTGGATTTCCTTCTTATTTAGGTCACCATAGAGCATTGAGTAGAGTTCCCTGTGCTATACAGTAGGGTCTCATTAGTTATCTGTTTTATTCATAGCAGTGTGTATATATACATCAATAATAATTTCCCAAATCATTCCACCCCTCCTTTTCCCTTGGTGTCCATACTTGCGTTCTCTACATCACTGTCTCTATTTCTGCTTTGCTATTTGCAAAACATATATTTTAATGCCTGTTTCTCTGTATTATTACTTACAACTGCATGTGCATCTATAACTATCTCAAAACAAAACAAAAATCTATTAATAATTGGAAAAAATACTTTCAAAATGCATGGAAATTTAGTAAGATATTTTCTTTGAAGTATACAAATATCCATATTTACACCCTGACTCTCAACAGAAGTCCAGAAGCTCAAAGAAGCCCCCTCTTCCTCAGAATCAGCAGGCTACTAAGAGATGACATTTTCATCCTCAACCTCCCATTATTTGAGGAATCAGTTTTCAAACACTGCTACATTAAGGCCAAAGGCAGGTTTAGAAATACTGGTTTTTAACCAAATTACCAAATATTTATTAAGAGCCATAAGCAATCTTGCTTGAAAGTGGGGTACCAGCTGCCAAGTAAACAACCTGTAGCAGAGAGAATTAATATTTTTAAACTGCCACCGTCTTCTTCCCATTGCTACAGGTGAGGCTTAAGTTTTGAAAGCGGGAAATTCATTTTGGTACTCGACTATATTTTACATCCTAGAGATTAAGCTGGAATTTGTCCTCAGATTGGCCTTCCTTCTCCTTTGGAAGGGCCTTTACCGTGACCTTTTTAGTCATGCAGACAAAGATAAAGCAATTTCTTACCCCCTTTTTTTTCATACAGCCCTGAACCAGTCAGGGCTTTGGATGTTAAATATTCTGTTCAATAATGAAAATTTAGTTTATATTTTAGCAGGACTGTGCCTTGCGAATAAATTATTTTAAAATATGAATTTAAACTGTTCAGTCTCTGAAAATCATTGCTTGCTTAGGAGAGATATTTCTATTTTCTCTACCTCTTAGTGTTTATTCCCAGTAAATTGCCAGACTAGACTGCAAGGAGATCCAACCAGTCCATTCTGAAGGAGATCAGCCCTGGAATTTCTATGAAAGGAATGATGCTAAAGCTGAAACTCCAGTACTTTGGCCCCCTCATGTGAAGAGTTGACTCACTGAAAAAGACTCTGATGCTAGGAGGGATTGGGGGCAGGAGGAGAAGGGGACGACCGAGGATGAGATGGCTGGATGGCATCACTGATTCAATGGACGTGAGTCTGAGTGAACTCCGGGAGATAGTGATGAACAGGGAGGCCTGGCGTGCTGCGATTCATGGGGTTGCAAAGAGTCAGACATGACTGAGCGACTGAACTGAACTGAAGCCCATGCCAGGAGCAACATCAGGCCTGGTGGTCTCACACTAAGGAAAGAGGGCTTGCCTGGGCTTGGCAGGTGCTCCCTGGCCTGGCCAGCTGGGACCCTGCACTTGAGCTTCTGCCCCTGCTGCCATCACTGCCTTAGCCCAGTGGCCCCAATCTAGTTGCTAGGAGCATAGGTGTCCGTTTGAACCCCAATTTGACCACTATATCCTTGTATGACCTTAAGCAACTCACTTTATCTCTTCTGATTCATTTTCCTTATTTGCAAAATGGGGAGAGATTAACTTACCAGAGAGGTGCCAAGAAAAGGTTAGTTTTGCCCCCAGCCCCCACCCTAGGGTGGCGGGGGAGGAGAGTTTGGGCTTTGCCACCCTGTATATAGAAATTGACATCCAATTAGCCAAAGGAGCTGGTAAACAAGACAGACAGCCTCTTACCCTGCTCCTTCAGCCCACTGTATAGACCAGCAGAACCAGATCTCTGCAGCAGCCCCCTGAGAGCTGCTAAGTATGTGGAGAGCGTAGGAATTCTCCCAGGATCTTGGGTTATCTATCTTCTCACAGACAATGTGGGAGATTTTCCCTACGACCTGCCTCTGCCCCACATACACAGAATTGCAACTGGCCCCAAGGCTGACCTTGGTCTTTTTCACATCCTGGCCAAGAATGCACTAAGATCCCTAGAAGGACAAATAGCCTCTGCCCATGGGCCACCTCACCGAGCTACCTGATCCAGCCTCTGCTCAGGGGGCCTTCCTGGGTCAGGACCAACATCCACAGGCCTCCCCCCTCCATAGGCCCCCAGATCATCCTTCTGCTCCTTGAAAGAACACCCAGAGCCCCAGGAACTCCCCTCAATATACACAGACACATAAACATGCATACACTGTACCCTGCCCAGAGACCCTGAGACCCCATGTACCAGAGCCAGGCACCCCTAGCTTCCTCCCCCCTGTGCTTTGCTTCCAAAAGCTCTCACTCTGCAGTTTTCAGGAGATGACCCCTGAGTGGCTGGAACCTTTACCCAGACACAGCGACAGACACAAGTGCCCAGGAGTTTACTGCCACTCGCCCCCACTAAGTTGTCTGAAGCCAGTGCATGGCTGACCGGTGCAAAAGGAAAGCCAGATTCCTTGCCTTCTGAGAGACACCACAAGGGATGGCTGGTGCTCCAGAGCACCACCGAGGATCAGGGCAACGTCTGACTTCACAAACAATCACTTCTCCCACCCCTATCCTGCCTGCCTGACTCCCTTGTTGAACTCCCCCAGAGCACCCCCCTAATTAGTCACTTGCATACTCCCTCTGATCTCAGGATCTGCTTCTAGGTAACTTGACCTAAGATAAACACTAGCTTGTCACACACTCTGATGATTCGCAGGGCTACTGGTCTGAGCCTGCTTCACCATCTATGTCCTCAGGTGTGTGTGTATGCACACTCACACATGCATGTGGAAGGGAGTGTGAGGACAGGCATGTTGGTGCATAACAGTGTAAGCATACAGGAGAATGAGCACATGTGTATTCTGGGGGACAAGTGTGTTTGCCTGTACATGTGCTCAGATATGTGTCTGTGTGTTTCTATTTGTAAATGTGGATATAAGTGAAGGATGTGTGCAAGTTAATATGTGTGTTTACAAGAAATGATGAGTGTGTGTACATGGGCACACATGCTTGTGTCTAGCTCTCCTACTGAGGGGGCCAAGGGCAGAAGTAACTCAAAGCACTTGAACATCTCTACAGCCAGCAGAGCCCACCTCCTTCTGAAGTCCAGCAAACAGCTATATCCCGGCTTTTGTGAAGGGTTCATGAACATAGCCTCATTTCTCTGTTAAGCAAACATCAGATCCACTTTCACACAAAGTCCACTGACTATAAATGAAAGACTTGGGGAAGAGGGAAGTCCTGTTCAAAATGATACCCGGGTCACCAAGACTGAAGACACCCACTGCACTTAACCACTCTCAACACATTTGGGTGCCTGTGAAGCTAGAACCACCCCTACTTCCTCTTAAAGGGCTTGGCCTACAACGTTTCACATAGTTTTATGAACTTAGCAAAGTTCCCAACATTCCTCTGCCTCAGCTTCCTCTTCTGAAAATGAAGATAATAGACAATAATGAATCATATTAGACAACAATAGACAATGAAGATATTAGACAATAATAGAATACTTACTAGAGTGGACTCCCCATATCCACTGGTTCTGCATCCAAAAGCACTACCCCAGTTTACACAGGGACATGAGCATACAGCAGATTTTGGTGTTTGCTGGGGGCACAGTGCAGATCCTGGACTCAGGACAATGCACCTCAAATTAGGTGGCTTAAACAAAAGAAGCTTATTATCTCAGAGTTCTGAAGACTGGAAGTCTGAAATCAAGGTGCTGGCAATTCTAGTTCTTTTTGAGGCTTCTCTCTTTGGCTTGTAGATGGCCCTGTGTCTCACATAGTCTTCTCTATGTGATGTATGTCTATGTGTCCAAATGTTCCTGTTTTATCAGGTCACTAGTCATAGTGGATTAGTGCCCACCCTAATGACCTCAACTGGGCTTCCCAAACAGTGCAGTGGTATAGAATCCATCTGCAGGAAATGCAAGATGGGTTCAATTCTTGGGTTGGGAAGATCCCCTGGAGAAAGAAATGGCAACCCACTCTAGTACTCTCGCCTGGACAGAGGAGGCTGGCAGGCTACAGCCCATGGAGTCACAAAGAGTTGGAAACTATTGAACACACACACACACAATGACCTCAATTAACTTGATTATCTTCTGTGAAGACACTGTCTCCAAATAAGGGCACATTCTAGGCATTGGGATTGAACTGAGGACACAAAATGACCCTGAACGCTTACCTTATAGAGTTGTCATGAGGATTAAAATGAGTTAGGTTTTGTAAAATGCTTAGGTTAGATGAAGCACTATATATTGATACATTATGCTATAATGATGCGTGTATGCATGCTTAGTCGCTTCAGTCATGTCTAACTCTCTACGACCCTATGGACCATGGCCTGCCAGGCTTCTCTGTCTATGGGATTATCCAGGCAAGAATGATGATGATGAATTAAATCAACTTCAGAATTTCTATATTGTGTAATAGCAAGACATAAAAGTGGTTGCAAAGTGCTTCTAACACAAAATAGAAAAAGCTTTATAACTCCCAAAAGATGAAAGAAAAGGCAAATCCGTCCAAAAATGTTTACTCTCTAGTTGTTCAGAGACCAATTTCTACCAGCGTGTGGAGTAGTTGAGCCTGGCTTGTGTGCCACAAAACTGAGCACATCAGTTGGGCAAAATTAACCCACCGGTAGACAATTCTTATGACAAATGTTTGTACTCTCCCAGTTACAAGGTGCACTTGACCACTGCCGCTCCCAATAAACAAGCAAAACCGACCTCAGACTGAAAATCAACAGTAAAGGAACAGACAAGGAAGCCTTGCCTCAAGCAATTTTTTTTCATTAACTCACTGCCCTGAGATCAGAGTACCCAGGAGAAAGAAGAGGAAATCTTTGCATGCATTGTTGAGTACCAGGCTCAGGGGCGCTTCCAGGATAAAAACTGTAATTGTGTGTTTATATTATGTGGGGCAATCAGGAATCCCTGAGTCTTAGCTGGCCAGAAGGAAGTGGAAAACACTTCTTCCAGGACTCCTAGCAGGCACACAGGTGGCTGGGAGTGTTGAATGAATCACACAATGGTGGCGTCCGGTGGGAGACCCTGGAAGTGAATCCCAGCATGCTTCAACCCAGGCTCTGCTTCCATCACTGATCGGCACCCACAGTTTGCCACAGTGGGGCGTAGAGGGGCACTGCACCCACAGGCCTGGGGTTCACTGTGGCCTCAACCAGCCAACTGTGGCTTCAAAGGGTGATAAAATGTAACACACTTGTCAACATAAGTAGACTATTTCACACTGGACAACAATTACATCAGACATGTTTAGCTATAAGTAACAGAAAATCTAACAGATTCAAACAAATATAGGCCTTTATTATTTGCTAATGAAGAGGAAAATTTAAAAACTTGCACCCAGCTAGAAATAACTTCATGCTCCTTCTGCTTCTGCAACTCAGTCAGCTCCTTGCAAAATCACATAAATTACATAGTTCTGGGAAAACAGAAACTTGCAACAATTCTAAGAGCTGAAATTTACTTCACTCACCCTTGTCAATTACCCAGCTCCTATAATCCTGCTTAACCATGTTTGTTTGTGTAAAGGTCAGGCACCCCTGGCTGCTGCATCCTAATCACTGTTCTGGAGTATATGAGACCCCTAGTTTGAACTAGCCTATTCAGTCCCCACTGCACGCTAAAGTCTGGTGTCATGCACTGTCTATAAAAACTGTAATTCCTTTGTTCAGAGCTCATAGCTGAAAGTGTTAATTCCTCTGGGCCTGCTGGTGTAATAAACCTGAATTCTACAACTCTGAGTCTGGAGTGCCATGCTTGGTTTCTCGACAGATTGACTTCTGCAACACTAACAAGAAAATGAAAAAGGGTGATCCTAGGGATGGTTTGTGTCGAAGCGACTTAGCAGCAGCAGGGATGGTTTGGCAGCCTAATGATGCCACTGAGGAACAAGAGTGTATATCTGTCCATGCTCCCATCTTTGGCTTGTGGGCTTTTGAGCCTTATGCGTGCAGCCTCACTTGTAAACTGGCTGCCCCAGTAACACCATCACCTCACTTTCTTCCTAGGATGGGAGCAGTTCCCTGCTACTGCGAATTTCTAGGTTGCTTGATAAAACAACATCAACAAACATCCACTGTTTGTCTTGTCAGCATCTCTACCACCTGCTTAAACAATTTCCTGCATTAAAATCCTTCTGTTGTAATAACTAAAGTGACTTTGTTTTCTCAATTACAACCCGAATGGCCACATGGCTAACACAGTAACAAACTCATATCCTCATGGAGCAATGCTTCAAAAGTGGATACGTGCTTAAGGAGAACACGAAGATAATTTTTGGTAGAAATCAACAAAATTCACAGCTGGGAATAAGAAAATGATGCTGAATATGAAGAGTGTGGTCTCATGACAATGGTAGCACCCTTGACAAGTGGAAAGATAGGAGAGGCCAGACCCCTTGCAGTTTATACAGGGCGCCTGGACAAGGAGGTGAGTGGGGGCTCAAATTCAGCCCGATTCAGTCATCACACTCTGCACCCTGCATGAAGCTAGCTTCCCGAGGAAAGGACACTTTTTTATAACTTGTGCAAAGTTTACACAAAGGTTTCTCTAATTCTCATTGGCTGGCCTTGGCCCTGTCCAGAGTTGCCAAAACCTGTGGCAGGCAAGAGAATGGGGAAGCAGGAAGAAATATCAACAGAGAATAAAATGAGGCCCACCTGAGTGCTCAAGAGCTTTGTGTGGGGTTTTTATCATTCCGAGAACACAAGGGGAAGGAACCTTTAAGAAGGAGGCTCCCTTTCCTGAGGCAAGCCTGGGGTGTTAGTACCCGTGCTGGAAGACCTTGTTAGGAGACCCATAATTTGACAAGTGACCTGCTCTCCATAGCAGCAGCCTTTTCTTTTCTCTATCTTTTGGAAAGGTGGCCCAAATTATAAACTTAGGACTTAGAAAATCAACTATGACCTTGGATGGGCTTAATAACTCTCCGTACAGAACAGGAGGACTCCAGAGCCCCCAGATAGACGTAGAGCACACCCAGCTATTCTGGAAGTCTTCAAAGGGGAGCCTGCCATGGACTTAGCACTGGCCTATGAGCTGCAACCAGGCATCAGCCTTCCCTTCCCCAGGACCCCACATTTTATTTGTCTGTATCCCCTGAGCCTCGGCTCCACCAGCCCATGGGGAAATGCCTCCAGCTGTGCGGTGGGTGCTGTGACAGACACTCCCAAAGCCACCGTCCTCAGGTGTCCTCACAGTGCTGGTCCCCATGCAGAAGGGGGAGATGGTCTCCCCAGCTCTGTGCCTCTCCTCATCGCCTGGGCCCCAGATCAGCACTGGCAGCACCCAGAGTCTCAGCAAAGGGCCCTGTCAATTCCGAGAACACCCCAAGCTCACCCCTGGGCCTGGGCAACCTGGTGAAACCTGGGAGCCAACAGGGACCCCCCTATCCTCCAGGGATTCAGCCCACAGGTCTGGTGCCCCATCCACCAAGCTGCATCAGGAACAGTCACCATACCACTGACTCCCTCCTCTTCCTTTTTACCCTCTCCTGCCACCAAAAAAATCCTCTGTGAAGCAAAAACTCAGAGATACTAATGTCTTTGAGAGAAATAGAGAGTACCATCTACATCAACAGCCAATAAAAGACCCTCTGGCACACTTGGCAAAAGGGAGGGAGGTCTTTCCTCCACAGTAGAGGGCATTAAGTAGGGGCTGCACAGAGTTCAAAGGAATGTTGGCAGAGACATTGCCTGCCTCCATTCAACCTCCAGGCCTGCAGGTGGCACAGCAGCACCGTCCTGGAACCATGGCAGCTCCCTGGCAGGACCAAGAGAGGAGGCAGGCAGCCTCTATCCTCAGACTGGGGTTTAGGAGGTGCCAGGAGAAATATCAATAACCTCAGACATGCAGATGACACCACCCTTACGGCAGAAAGTGAAGAGGAACTAAAGAGCCTCTTGATGAAAGTGAAAGAGGAGAGTGAAAAAGTTGGCTTAAAGCTCAACATTCAGAAAACGAAGATCATGGCTTCTGGTCCCATCACTTCATGGGAAATAGATGGGGAAACAGGGGAAACAGTGTCAGACTTTATTTCTTTGGGCTCCAAAATCACTACAGATGGTGACTGCAGCCATGAAATTAAAAGACGCTTACTCCTTGGAAGGAAAGTTATGTCCAACCTAGATAGCATATTCAAAAGCAGAGACATTACTTTGCCAACAAGGTCCATCTAGTCAAGGCTGTGGTTTTTCCTGTGGTCATGTATGGATGTGAGAGTTGGACCATAAAGAAAGCTGAGCACAAAAGAATTGATGCTTTTAAACTACAGTGCTGGATAAGACTCTTGAGAGTCCCTTGGACTGCAAGCAGATCCAACCAGTCCATCCTAAAGGAGATCAGTCCTGGGTGTTCATTGGAAGGACTGATGTTGAAGCTGAAACTCCAATACTTTGGCCACCTCATGCGAAGAGTTGACTCATTGGCAAAGACTCTGATGCTGGGAAAGATTGAGGGCAGGAGAAGGGGACAACAAAGGATGAGATAGTTGGATGGCATCACCGACTCAATGGACATGGGTTTGGGTGGACTCCGGGAGTTAGTGATGGACAGGGAGGCCTAGCGTGCTGTGGTTCATGGGGTCACAAAGAGTCGGACACAACTAAACGACTGAACTGAACTGAACTGAGTCTCCAACTCACCTTCTGTTCTTATCTCTGGTCTCCCTCTTCTGTCCCTTTCTCTTCATTCTCATACTCACTTCCTTCCCTCCTACTCCTTAGCTGATTGTCCTTGTTCTTCCTCTGTCTTCTTCCTCATTCCACTTTCCCTCCAGTACCACTTTTCTACAGGGCCTTGGCCCTACTCTTAGAGGTTAGTGAGATAAAAAGGTCAAATCATAGTCCTACCCAAAAGTATAGGACTACAATTGGACCCTTTAAATGTTCTGCATTCACCTGTTATGGCAGCCTTGGGGAAAGTCATAGCCAGAAAAAAAACTGAGACCCTTCTGGATCAGTTCAAAAGACAAAGGGCTTCAGAACTCTTGCTGACATCTGCTCGGTGACACAACTGAATTACTCTAATGAAAAATAAAGCAAAGAACTGTCTATGATGGATTCATCTATTTCTTTTTTTAAATATAATAATGTTCTGTTTTAGTGTATAACACAGGAAACTCTACTTAATGCACTGTGATGGACTGGATGGGAGGGAAGTCAAAAGGGAGGGGATAAATGTATATGTATGGCTGCTTCATTTTGCTGTACAGTAGAAACTAACACAACATTGTGTGGCACCAATACTTTACAGGTAACAGGAGATGGTACAACTCCTACCTAAACGAGGCATGGGGTGAGGGTTCAGGAAACAGCTACCTAATGGCCCCAGTGACAGACAAAGCAAAGGGGAAGTGGATAAGAAGGGGAATGTATAATTCCTGTTGATGCCCCACAGCCCCATTCCACCCACACCTTTGGATTAAGCATGATGGACGGGAGAACTACCTTCTGCCAATTAATTCCAGAGTATAATTTGTAGCCTGGGCCCATCCTGGAAGATCCCAGGCTGCTAACAAACCATGACACTGCTTTAATTTCTCCTTTGCCCCACACTTTATTAAAACCTGGACTGGGTTCTATCAAATATCCCTTCAAGGGAAAAACAGAGAGAGGGAGAGAAATGGAGCAACATTTGTCTCAATGCAATATGAAAGATTAGAGTTTGCTGGATCAAGAGGGAGATGGGGGGGTGGAATTCTTGTGAAACACACGCACGCACAGGGACACACACACACACACAATTTCTCTTTTGCAATGACCTCCTTATGCCCCATCCATCAGCCTGGGGTTGGCTTATTCTAACTAGCAGATTCCTTTATTCTGTATAACAGGCCCATCAGACACAATCTGCATGCCAATTACTGGCACAGACCCCTTGATACCAAAAAATGGAAATTAGCTGTCAAGGAAAGGCTTCAACCGGCCAGGTCTCTTTCTTGCTCTCCATTTCCAGCTCATATACACGCTTACTCTGCTCAGCACTTGGCTCTCACCAGGGAGTCCCCAGTGGAAAAAGTCATCTAAAAAATACAAACATATTTTATTGTTACTAGTATTAGTTGCTGACTTTCTCAGTACAATGCGAAATTCACCAGTGGGCAAAAGCTGCTTAGGGCAGAAATGGGTGAGAGAGGTTGATTTCTGATAATTGCATTTCTTTGGGAGCAGATCAAGGCGTCCCATGAAAGGACATTCAAAGAAGAGTGAGGATAAGGGCAAAAGAAAACAGACAAGGAATGGGATTCTGTAACCAAGATAACAATCAGAACTTTCACACTTAGGAATGGGCCGAGGCAGAGTTGAGGGGACAGAGGTGAGACATGCTCCAGGAACAAGACTGCAAATTGCTTTGCATCCTAATCAGTTCTCACAAAGCCAGGCTGCATCCAACCTAGAGGGCTTCCTATGGACACAGAAACACTCCACTTGTTTTCAACTCAACCTAAGCATGCTACCCATAAGGTTTCTGCCCTGCTGCTCTCAGAATTTTCAAAAGAGCACATTTGATTATACAATTCCCCTTTTCTTTTTTCCAAAATGAGCCACAGAGGTAGGGAGTTTATTTTCTCCTGTCAAAGGTCCAGGGTCCACATTGAATTTCCTTTGATGGGGCAAAGGACTCCATATGGATCATTATGACTTCAGAGTGGTAACCTGGCACATTCAGGGTATCCCCTTCATTCAGGGCAAGTCCAACCCAATGTTGGGGAGGCCCTTATCCTTAACTTTTTCAGTGAGGATTATCTCTGTATGAACAGTTTTAGTTGCATGGATCCATCCATGCAAACAACAAATTTCTTTTCATTAAATATTTTCTTTAGCACACAATTCAATACTTGCTCAAAATCTGGATTCCTTCCTTGACAAGTGGAAAATATCTTTAGTTCTAAACAAATTGTCTCTTCTTCCCATACATTCTGGTGGCTAAAATTGTCAGCCAGGGAAGTCTGGAGTTTTTCAGATGAACAATTTTCAGAATATGATGTAAAAAAAAGCTTAATTTGTCCAACTGAATGCCTACTATGTTCTTGATACCTAAATATGTCACAGAGATTGTGACAAGAATGAATGAATGCCAGAAGCTAAGCCAGGTATTGCAACATAGGTGAGTGAATAAGACACAAGCCTTGACCTTGAGGAGCTCAAGTTCAGATCTAGTTGCAATCCTCATCCCTCACTTCTCATCCCTGTATGTATTCTGCAGATGGCATTAATAAACAACTTGCCTTGGCTTCCACTGGAGAATGGCTTATGTATTCCCTCACCCAAATGCTCTTCCCTCAGCTCCCAGTTTTAAGATACTGGGTCTCCAAAAAGTTGTTTCCGTTTTCATCACCCATCGAAACAAAAATCAGTTGATTTGGGATCTGATGACATTCAGTGCTTCTAAGCACTCGCTTCCTTCACTTCAGGGATGCTTCAGGAAGCATTCCTAGTTTTCCTCCCATTTCTCCTTCTCTTCCCCTTTTGAAGATTCTTCTTATGCTCCTCAAATGTTGGTTTTTCTCAGGGTCTGACCCATGTTCTCCTCCTTCTCATGTATTCAGGCTCTGGGACAACAGAAAAAACAAGAAGAGTGAAAGGTGACACCCCAGCTTTCTGACTTGAGCAACTGGACAAACACAAATCATTCTAGTCTGAGAATCTTTGATCTTCAGGAACAGAAATCCATCCAAGTCAAAGAGGAATGTCTCAGAGAAACATGGAAAACTCGCAGGCCTCGGCAAAGGTGAAATCAAAGTTGCTGCAAAACACAGATACTGTTGCCTCCTCCCCCTTAGCAGTTCCTCAGTATCTCTACCTTCACCCCCTTCTCATCCTCCAATTAGTCACCTCTGAGTTTCTCCAATCTCTGAATTTCATCTAGTCCTTTATTGCCATACCAGATATAAATCTACCAGTCTTTCCGCTCCACTGCCTATCATGAACCAAAACTTGGTATCAGACAGATTTCCCAGGGAGGGCATCTGATTGGCCCAACTCCCCTTTTCTGCACCAGGCCAGCTGACCAATGAGGTCCCCTTAGATGAGGTGCACATCCCTGAGTCAATCAGCTATGATTGGGGTGGATCAGGGATCTGAGGTCTACCCATCAAGGGCTGTGAGTGGAGGAAGATTCTCTAAGAAGGGAGGTATCCCCACATGTGCTAAATACAATGGTATCATTTTAAACAGACTACTTCTGCAAATATTCATTGTGAAAATGCTAAATGCATTTTTCCATTTTGGAGGAAACAGGTTGAAAAAGACCAGAAGATGAAGCAGAAGTTTCCATTACTTTAGATGGGACAATCTAGAGAGAGAGAGTTTTGAGAAGTAGATTTGTTTCTTATTGCTGCTGTAACAACTTACCACAAACTCAGTGTCTTAAAGCAATGCAAATTTGTTCTCTTACAGTCCTAGAGGGAAGAAATCAGAAATGGGTCTTATGGGGCTAAAATTAAGTATTGGCAGAGCTGTGTTACTTTTGAAGGCTCTGTGGGATAATCCATTTCTTGCTTTTTCTAGCTACTAGAGGCTGCCAGCATTCCTTGGCTCCTGGCCCAGTATCAATCTGCTCTCTGCTTGGGTCATCACAGCTCCTCCCCAAAGTAGACTCTCCTGTATCCCTCTTTTCCTTATAAGGACTCCCGTGATTATGTTGGGCCCACCCAGATAAGCTAGGATAATCTCCCCAACTCAAGATCCTTAACTTAGTCACATCTGCCAAGTCTTTTTTGCCATATAAGGTAACATAATCACAGATCCCAGGGATTAGAATGTGAATATCCTTGAACGGTCATTATTCTGTCTACCAAAAGAGGGATATGGTGGTCACACAGGACAAGCCCTGACACTAGCTTAAGGATCAGCCACTGAGTCCCACACAGCCTCATCTGTGTCCTTCAAAAATATCATTTTCACAAAATGGAAGGAATGGAAATTAGATATCAAAAGATTACAAGGGACTTCCCTGGTGGTCTGGGGCTTAAGACTCCGAGCTTCTAATGTAGGGGGCAGGGGTTTGATCACTGGTCAGCAAACCATGTTCCCTCATGATACGTGGCCCAGAAAAAAGCAATTAGAGGCATGCAGGTGGTAAAAACAAGGAAGCAGAAATGCTGACCACTCCTAGGAAAAGTCCAGCAAAGGACAATGAGGAGAGGACTGATTCTCTACAGTCAAAGAGAGAATCAGACAGACCAAAGGCGCATAAGGAGCAGCAGAGTCACTGAGGTACGAAAGTCGGAGAAGACCCCGCTGCCCTGAGACGGGACGAGGCAGAAGCAGTCCGTGCCTTGAGGTCCCAGGCTTGAAGCTCCCTCCGGGGAAATGCCAGAAAGGAGTCCCAAGAGGAAGAGAAGTTCAACACAACTCAGAGTCTCCAGCTGATGTTAGATGTTGACTCCACCTTCACAACTTTCCCAAGAGCTCCGAGGCCTAGATAAAGAGCAAAAGGCAAAGTTGGATGGTTTTCCACGGAGGCTCTGGGAAATATGCAATACCGGTCTGCTAGAGAGACCAACAGCAGAACAACTGAGAAGGCAGAGAAGCCAGGGAAGGCTGGCAGTGGAGAACTAAAGTGGGAGGGGGAGACAGACAGCAGCCTGGGGAGAGGCTCCATCTGCACCAGGGAGTGATGGCATGCAGGTCAGAATGAACAGCCAACCTGCGGCCACGTGGGTGTGAGTTAGGACCTGGGGCTGAAGGGTAGAGGTTGGGATGAAAAGCATCACATCCCTAACCAGGCCACACCCAAGGCTCACAGAGCTGCACAGATGAGGGTGCCGGCTTTCTTGGATGATCCATTTGGTCACCACAGTCTAAGGAGCCCCTGCTGCTGCTGCTAAGTCATTTCAGTCGTGTCCGACTCTGTGCGACCCCACAGATGGCAGCCCTTTGGGCTCCGCCATCCCTGGGATTCTCCAGGCAAGAACACTGGAGTGGGTGGGGGACAATTTTATACACGGTCTCCACCTGCCATGCAAATCTTTACCCAGGCTTGTCAGATGGACCCTGGCTGAAAGCACATTTCTCCCCCAGAGAAAAGAAATATGTCTCTGAAATTATCTTGGGTTCCATAGATGACATTAGTACAGCCAGACTGCAGAGCATCAAGTGCCAATTTACATGGCAGCTTCTGTTGCACTAAATGGAAATCCTACCCTTGTTGTGTCAATTCTATGGCTGAGGAAACTCCCCAGCCGCAGCCCTGGCACTGGGCTGCACGTGGGCCCAGGGGCCACTTATCTGCCATGTAGGTGAATTCTGCGCTGCTTGGCTCTAGAGGAAAATGCATCTTACATAAGGTGCTGCTCCACAGATAAGTCTGTTGTTAATATGCCTCAGACCGCCTTGGCCGCGGGTATTATCACGGATACATGCAACATACATCTTTTTTATCGGTATGCATTGTACTTAAAGTAAAAAATAAAATAAAAATAAAAAAGGAAGAGAGACCACAGGATGTCATTTGCTATTTTTTTTTAATGTTTGCTACAGATTTCACCCATACCACATAGTACCCCCAATGAATAAATTGGAATACCATGCTTGCTTCATACACCCAAATTGGAACAATACAGAGACCATTAGCCTGGCCCCCATGCAAGGATGACGTGCAAACTCATGTGCCATGTTTTTTTTTTTTTTTTTAAAAAAATATAAAAATTAACTTTAAAAAAGAGGGGAGACCTCCCTGGCAGTCTAGTGGTTAAGATTCTATGTTTCCAATGCAGGGCATGCAGGTTTGATTCCTGGCTGGGGAACTAAGATCTCACATGCCATATGGTGTGGGCAAGAAATTAAAAACACATAAATAAATTTTTAAAAAAAACTGGAGCATCAAACATACATTAGTTAAATGTGTGGGTTTTTCAGAATGGACTTTTCCGCAGTTCACTGTGATTCAGGGGTCAGTGAGTGAGTGAGTGAGAGTCGCTCAGTCGTGTCCGACTCTGGGACCTCATGGACTATAGTCTGCCAGGCTCCTCTGTCCATGGAATTCTCCAGGCAAGACTACTGGAGTGGGTTGCCATTTCCTTCTCCAGTGATTCAGTGGTATGTGTAGGCAGCGTGCCTGAGCTCAGCGCTCCTACCACGACTGTCCCATCTTTCAGATGTATGGAGTACTTTTTCCAAAAAGTGAAAGAAGAGGATTTGGTGATGAATTCTTTTAGCTGAAGGAATGGAGGAGAAGTGGGTGTCCAGGGTGAATTTGAGCCATGTCTGCTTTAATATCTAAAACTGATCGACCCAGGGAATCTGAGGCAGCTCAACCTAACGCTTGTTCCAACAGAGGCAGGCATGCAGCAGACAGAGTCCCAGCCGCAGTGCTGGGGGACGCCTGCCCCTCCTTGGAAGATCCTCGCCTGCACGGGCTCTTCAAACAGGGCTGCTTGGGGGTTTTCAGGTGGTGACAGCACAGTAATCTACTTCCCCACTCCCTGGACTCAGGAAGGCAGACACTTGAATGACGGCCAGTGATGAAACCAACAGCACAGCCAGGCCAGGCCCTGGAGCCCAGGGCCAAAGGAGTCCCAGGGAGCTGACTGTATCCCCACCTCTGGCCTAATGTCCGCATGTGTGAGACGCCGGGAGGGGACTAAATGGCAGCGACGTCCCCCGTGCTGTGTGTGTACAATGCCTCCTCTAGCTTGTGCTCTCCACAGATTTCTGGGTTTGCTGTTCATCAGGGGGCTGCTGGGGGTCTCGCTCAGGGTCCCACTTGAGCTCTGGCAGCGCTCCATCCCCAAGTCCAGACCCCAGACTAGGATTGGTACTGAGAGGAAGGGATTCCAAAAATAAGTGCATCCGAGCACATGGATGGAGACTAGGGTGTCGGCGCCAACAAAGTACAGGGATCCTCCGACCAGGCTATCCAAAAGCTTTGCGCATCACCTGTCAGAATAGGGTGTGTGATGGCTCCAATCCCAATGTGCACAAAGGCTGGAGGGCCTCCATGCTCCACCCAGACCCCCTGGGGTCCCTTCCACCATTTCTGCACATCTCCCTCTTGGCTTCATTATGCTTTTCTCTAATGCCCAGTATCCCACTTCAGGGATTCAGATTGTTTAAACAGAGGTCTGTTCACCAGTCCTGAACAGAACTGAAATGTAGAAAAGAGTCTTAGATGTTTTCCAGAGCTTGATCCAGGCCACAACTCACCTATTCATAGCACTCTCCAGGTCCCCTCACCTCTCAGCTGATCCCATGTCCCAGCTGCCTGCCTGCCAACCACTGCACCATGTTTATGGTTGTCAGCTATGTGACACTGAGCACAAAACAGCTAAATTAGGAACCCCAGTACTCTTCTTCCTCACCCTCAGCTGCAAGAGCCTGGAAGCATATTTACCAGTGTCACACAGAAAGCCCCACAGTGCCTGCGGGCCCTTGGCCCCAGATCCAAGACTCGCCCAACCAGTGTGCTTTTAAATGCCCCTCCCACTGTAGATCGAAGCAGCGAAGGGCACTGAACAGGACAGAAACCCAACATCCAGGCCCCCAGAAATAGGCTGACAGCCCCGGTGTAGGGAAGAGAGGCCAAGGAATGAGGGGCAGCAAGAGCGCAAGAGGAAAACGGCAGTCACTCAGCACACACGGCCCCCACCTCCACTCCCTCCCATCAGGCTGGCAACAGTCACTCCTCGCAGGTTTGAAGCCAGAGCCCAGTGTTCACTCATTTGAAAACAGACAGTAATTGCCTATATGCTCGTCCACAGATCAGCGAATAGTCAAAATGACAGATTTACCTCGCATATCATATCATATCATACAAAGCTGAGGAGTTTTCTATCAACAGTAAAAGTAATTCTGTCCAGAGTAAGTCCAGAATTGAACAAATTACACTGTCTGCCTGTTCGTCCGTTGGGTAAGGATGGTAAGTCCCACCTTGGGGCCATTGGGGGACCCTTCTTAGTTACGCACATTAAGGCCTTACATATATTAGGGGAGAGGATGCTAAGGCCCCATGGGGATGCAGGTATATAAGTCCCTACTGTTGATGCCCTGTAGGAGTGTAGCGGGATTATGGGGTGCCGTGAAGCTGCTGCCTGACACCCCATGATTTGCAGAGCTCAGGGGAAAGGCAGACGTCTGCAGCAGGAGCCAGGATCTTCTGAGAAACAAAGGGTCTAAGATCCAGACTTGCAGCTAAGAAAGCTGTTGGGGACTTCCCTGGGGGTCCAGTGGCTAAGACCCCCGAGCTCCCAATGCAGGAAGCCCGGTTCAATCCCTGGTCAGGGAACTAGATCCCACATGCTGCAAAAAAAAAAAAAAATCCCACATGCCCCAACTAAAAGATCCTGTGTGCCGCAATGAAGTCTAAGATCCCACACACCACAAATAGAGTCAGTTTAGCCACATAAATAGTAAACAAGAGAGGAGAAAACTAAAGAGAGAAAGAGAGAGAGAAAGAAAGCTGTCAGGGTGGACAGATCTATGGGAAATCTGAGGTGGGGACTCAGGCTCTGACCTGAGCCTGAGGCCTGGGGTCACAGCTTACGGGAGAGACGAGACCTGGCTGGGGCCTGCGCTGCACCCTGGGGGTAACAGCCGAGCAGATGAGCAAAAATTGAGTAAAAACTTGGATGACAGGGTGAGAATTCACTCTGCAGATGACAAGCATGCATTCATCTATGGACAGATGCCCAGTGGTGGTGTTCACAGTTAGGTCCCAGGAGGTAAAACATCTGTGGTCCTGGAACAGCGTGGGGTGGGATATGGAAGCCTTAAGAGGAGGTTCTCATCACCCTTAGTCAGAGGCTGCAGAGACTCCTCCCCAGGGTAGGTAGAAACATCAAAGCAAGAGGATAGAATTCTTGCTTCAAGTTGGTGGTATGGCTCAAACATAAGAATCTCAAAGCAAAACAGAAAACAAGACTCCAGTCTAAATGGGTGGGCCATGGAAAAGGTTTGCACAGCTGAAAGAAGTGAAGAAAGACTATTTTATTGGCAACCCTATCTCGGGGTCTACCAGCCCTGCCACCATCATCTCTGGAGGTCAGCTGGGGACGAACCTCTCCTGGGACCTCATTCCAGAGTGCCAGCCCACTCCTCTTTTACTCCATCACCTTCATAAAGGCCTGAATTGAAGAGCTCCCTGCATTAATTTAATACTGATTCAGTCAACATTTTAGATTCCAGAGTAGCAACCTCTTGGCAGCCCCTCTGGCCACCTCCCCAAGGAAATATGCTCTGTCCTCCACCGCAGGCTCTGGGAGAGACACTCACCAGGTCTGGCCGCCCTCACATCCCACGGAAGAGGCCTTGTCCTTTGCTGCTGAGAACAGAGAGTGCGCCTGGCCCTCCATGGCGGTCCCCATCGCACCCCTCTCCCTCCACCCTGTGAAGTGACCATCTTGGCAGCGCCAGGATTTCCTATTCACACAGGAACCCACCTGCACAGCCCACCATATAGCATTCGTCGGCCTGCATTACCTCTGCATAATAATCTCATACATCAAACCTGGGAGAGACCCCAGTTCTGCCTGTAAGCGACTCCGTTAGACATTGAATATCATTATCAGAAGCCCCTCGCTTTCTTGGCTTCGTATGCAAACTCCTGAACTCCCTGGAGTCCCTCCCGAAGAAAGTGCCCTGCACCACGGACATTTGTTATTTTGCAGGAGAGGACGCAGAGGCTCCAAATCAAATTAACAGCAGCTGGGAGTAGGCGCCAACCAAGACCTACCCTGACACCTAGTGGCATCTCTCGGAACTGAGCTGGCTCAGGAGGGTTCCTTTTGAAAAGAAAGCGAAGTCGCTCAGTCGTGTTCGACTCTTTGCAACCCCATGGACTGTAACCTACCAGGCTCCTCTGTCCATGGGATTTTCCAGGCAAGAACACTGGAGTGGGTTGCCATTTCCTTCTCCAGGAGATCTTCCCGACCCAGGGCTTGAACCCAGGACTTCTGCATTGTAGGCAGAGTCGTACGTGTGAGCCACCAGGGAAGAGTAAGTGAAGTAAAACAAAAGCCACTGATCCAGGTATTTACAAATACCTGAGAAGAAGACAGAGTGGGAAACAAAAAATTCACTTTCCAGAACCTCTTTGGTGATAGACAAACCCATACTTCATGTTAAATATCTTAAATTGGAAAGAGAGGAAGAATTGAAACCATTACTTTTTCATCCCATAGGATAAAGTCTATTGAGAAAGAAATGGAGGAATAGAGTCGAAAGCGTAAGTGGAATTCACACTGCACAATCTTCTGATCTAAGAATCCAACCTACATATAGTCACAAAAGTGCATAGAGATAGTCACTGCAGCTGTGTTGGGAATTTTTTTTTTTTTTTAATGGAAACTTGGGACTTCCAGTGGTTAGGATTCCACGCTCCCAAAGCAGGAGGAGCTTTGGGATACCTGGTCAGGAAAACAGATCCCACATGCTGTAACTAAGACCCCAGTAACGCCAAATAATTTTTTTTTTAATGGAAACAATTTTAAAAGGCCAAATATTATATAGAGGCAGACTATATATTTTTATATAAATATTGATATATCTATATACTATATATTAAAAATATATAGATACATGACAAAAGCCATATATATATCAGCTGGGTGCACTTGTCAAGACTTTTGTTGTTACATAATTCAATTTTACCTTTATTTGGAGTCTCCATCCCTCCTGACTAACCATGGTCAGTCCTGACCATGGTTAAAAAGTCAGGTATTTTATATTTAGACTTAGTCAGTGCAGAAGTTTTCTTTCCTTACCTTGACCCTTAGGCTTAGGGGCCTACTTAGTATCCCATTTTAAGAGGAGAGGTGTCTGCTTCCCAAAGCTCCAAATGGAAGCTTTATCACTGACCCCTCAGCCCCTTAGCCCGCACACTCTGCCCCTAGTGTTCCATAACACCCTCATGGTTATATCTAACCCCAACGGGAGGGCACAGGAGACCCTGTTTTTCTGTTGCTTCCTCCTTATCTTCCTCATCCTCAGCTCTGTCTAGTCTGGGTTTGGGAAGAGAGGAAAAACTGGCAGGGCATCGCCTGCGCAGTCTTCTCTATTTCATATCGGGAATAGAACTTCTCAGATGAAAACTTAAGAATTGGCATATTTCTTCTCTGATTCCACTGTGGCAGCTTCCCCGAGGGGATGAGGATTTACCTTCCCAAATCAGGAGTGGAGGAGGGCTCCTCTAGAGAAGAAGGTGAGAAGGGTGGGCGTACCAGAGCTGGTGACACTTCACATATTATCTCACCTCTCAGGGAGAAGGATCTTGAAGGATGCACACCCGGAAGTCCCCCTGTGAGTATTTGATGGCTCGGTGGTAAAGAATCTGCCTTCCAATGCAGGAGACTCAGGAATTTCGGGTTCAGTCCCTGGATTGGGGAAGCTCCCACATGCAGCGAAGCAACTAAGCCTGTGCACCACAACTGTTGAGCCAGTGCTCTAGAGCCGGGGAACCACAGCTCCTGAGCCCACGTGCTGCACCTACTGAAGCCCACGAGCCCTGGAGCCCATGCTCTGCAACAAGGGAAGCCACTGCAATGAGAAGCCTGAACACCTTAACTAGAGAGTAGCCCCTGCTTGCCACGACTAGAGAAAGCCCACAGGCTGCAGTGAAACCCAGTGAAGCCAAAAATAAATAAATTAAAGTTATTTCAGTTCAGTTCAGTCGCTCAGTCATGTCCGACTCTTTGCGACCCCATGAATCGCAGCACGCCAAGCCTCCCGGTCCATCACCAACTCCGGAAGTTCACTCAGACTCACGTCCATCGAGTCAGTGATGCCATCCAGCCATCTCATCCTCGGTCGTCCCCTTCTCCTCCTGCCACCAATCCCTCCCAGCAGCAGAGTCTTTTCCAATGAGTCAACTCTTCGCATGAGGTGGCCAAAGTACTGGAGTTTCAGCTTTAGCATCATTCCTTCCAAAGAAATCCCAGGGTTGATCTCCTTCAGAATGGACTGGTTGGATCTCAAAAAAAAAAAACCCGTTTGATCAGTTTGTGGAGAGAGAAGGAAGTAGTAGAAAATTGTGGAGACGCCAGTCACACGCTCACTATTCTCCCATCCTGGACCCAGGAGGCAGGATACACTCCTGACTCAGATGTTTCCTGTGATGGAAATGTGGTTGGTGTGACGGTGGCCCCCTCCCTGTCTGTTCCCAGTGAGGCATGGAGGCCATGGTGCTCAAGAGGGATTTTTTGTTTTTTATTACTTTACTCTCACCACAATCAGTAGAGTACCTAAGCTGGAATTTTTTCAGTTGTGGAAGTTCTTCATCCGTTCCCTCTCCTATGATCTCATCAGCTTTCTCATTCAGAACTCCTCTTGGATTAGAATTTCTCAGTCTTCCATGACTCTCAACTTCACATTTTCATTTCTCTATCTTTTGGTGATTTTTATATGAAATTTCTTTCCCTCCTTGGATCAATTCATCTATCAACTATTCTAGCCTCTTGTTTAGCCTACATATTGGAGTCTTTTTATTACCAAGAGCAATATTTTTCATAACTGCCTGTTCACATTTAATCATCTCCTGATCTCCTTGCAGAGGTCCTCTTCTATCCTTACCTCTTTGGTACATAACATGAAATTAAACTTGAAAGTAATATCCAGGGACTTCCCTGATGGTCCAGTGCTTAAGAATCTGTGATCCCTGGTTAGGGAACATTTGGCTGTGCTGGGTCTTCTTTGCAGTGTGTGGGCTTCTAGTTGTAATGTGTGGGTTCAGTAGTTCCAGTGGGGGGGGGATCTTCTCACGGTGCACAGGCTTAGTTTCCCTGTGGCATGCAGATCTTACACAGACACCTTGGCAAGCATGCATGCTAAGTTGCTTCAGTTGTGTCTGACTCTGTGATCCCATGGACCATAGCCCGCCAGGCTCCTCTGTCCATGGGAATCTCCAGGCAAGAGTAATGGAGTGGGTTGCCCTGTCCTCCACCAGGGGATCTTCCTAACCCAGGGATCAAACCTGAGTTTCCTGCATTGGCAGGCAGTTCTTTACCACTAGCACCACCTGGGTGGTCCAAAATCAACATGGCTCACTGATGGGCAGCTTCCAGTCTTCCTGCATGCCACAGGGAAACTGAGCCTGTGCACCATGAGAGAACCCCTATGCTGGAACTACTGAACCTACACATCACAGCTAGAAGCTCACATGCTGCAATGAAGACCCAGCACAGCCAAAAGAAAGCAATATCCAAATATTGTACCCAACATCTATTGAGAAGATATAAAAAAGATTGAGGTGTTGGACATTTCAAGGATGTGTGAAGAGGGTACCTTTGGAGAGAGTGTTGGAGTGCTCTGAGTGTCACTGAACCCCAGCAAAGGGTGGATTAAAGGGCAGTTTATCTTTTAACCCCAACCTTGGGGGTCCCATGCACAGAGCCCAATGTGTATTCCCTGCTGTTGGAGACAAAAAGAGGCTGGGTGCCTGGCTCACTGGGAGGAGGCCTAGGGCCTGTGCATACAAGGAGGCAGCAGTGTCTGGGGAAACCAGAGGCTAAGGAGGAAAGCTGAGTTGTGGACTAGTCTGGGTCCTCCAGAGAAACCCTAAGGGCCCAACCTGTGCTTCGCCCACAGGGGCCACCAAATGTTTTAAGCAGCATCCCTGTCTGCCAGGACAGTCTATGCCCCCTGGACCTCCGGGGTCCTGTGGCCCAAATGGCAGAGCAGCTTGCATGGCAGCCTGGACCGATGCAGAGCCTTCTCCTGTTCTGAAAGTGAAGTCCCTCAGTTGTGTCAGACTCTTTGCGACCCCATGGACTGTAGCCTGCCAGGCTCCTTCATCCACAGAATTTTCCAGGCAAAGATACTGGAATGGGTTGCTATTTCCTTCTCGAGGGGATCTTCCTGACCCAGGGATAGAACCTGGGTCTCCTGCACTGCAGACAGATTCTTTACTGTTTAAGCCACCAGTGAAGTCCTCTCTTGTTCTGAGCAACACTCAAAACTAGCACCTTTTCAGATCACTCAGTAAATGGGCAGGAGAAACATCACAGGAGGAATATGTTATCCCCAAAATGCAGATAGACCCACTGGGTATTGTGCCACAATTTTGGTTGTTAGAGGGGCCTGAGCAACAACTTATTCTTTACCTTAGATGCCATATTTTGAGATGCCCATGCCACTTGAGCCCTAGAATTTTCACTAAGATAGAAGGTCCCTGCATTTTTGTTAGATTTATTTCCCAGCCTTTAAAATTCAAATACTAATAATTTGCTACTTCTTGCTCAGTAGGTCTAATCAGCATAATGTCATCAATGTAATGGGCCAGTGTGATATATCTTATAGAAGGGAAAGGTGATCAAGATCCCTGTGAACTAAATTATAACATAGGGGCTGGAGAGCTGATACACCCTTGAGGCAGGATCAGTTCAGTTCAGTTCAGTTCAGTCGCTCAGTCGTGTCCGACTCTTTGCCACCCCATGAATCGCAGCACACCAAGCCTCCCTGTTCATCACCATCTCTCGAAGTTCACTCAGACTCACGTCCATTGAGTCCATGATGCCATTCAGCCATCTCATCCTCTGTTGTCCCCTTCTCCTCCAGCCCCCAATCCCTCCCAGCATCAGGGTCTTTTCCAATGAGTCAACTCTTCGCATGAGGTGGCCAACGTACTAGAGTTTCAGCTTTAGCATCATTCCTTCCAAAGAAATCCCAGGGTTGATCTCCTTCAGAATGGACTGGCTGGATCTCCTTGCAGTCCAAGGGACTCTCAAGAGTCTTCTCCAACACCACAGTTCAAAAGCATCAATTCTTCAGTGCTCAGCTTTCTTCACAGTCCAACTCTCACATCCATACATGACCACAGGAAAAACCATAGCCTTGACTAGATGGACCTTAGTCGGCAAAGTAATGTCTCTGCTTTTGAATATACTATCTAGGTTGGTCATAACTTTTCTTCCAAGGAGTAAGCGTCTTCTAATTTCATGGCTGCAGTCACCATCTGCAGTGATTTTGGAGCCCAAAAAAATAAAGTCTGACACTGTTTCCACTGTTTCCCCATCTATTTCCCATGAAGTGATGGGACCAGATGCCATGATCTTCGTTTTCTGAATGTTGAGCTTTAAGCCAACTTTTTTGCTCTCCTCTTTCACTTTTATCAAGAGGCTTTTTAGTTCCTCTTTACTTTCTGCCATAAGGGTGGTGTCATCTGCATATCTGAGGTTATTGATATTTCTCCCGGCAATCTTGATTCCAGCTTGTGTTTCTTCCAGTCCAGCGTTTCTCATGATGTACTCTGCATATAAGTTAAATGAGGCAGGATAGGGAGGGTGTATTGCTGACCTTGTTAACTGAAAGAAAACTATTTCTGGTGACCTTTACCAACAGATAATGAGCAAAAAGCAATTTCCAGGTCAATAACTGCATACCAGGGGATGTGTTGAGTTGCTTAAGCAACAAAATCATGTCTGGCACAGCAACTGCAATTAAAAACACCACCTGGGCGCTTCCCCAGTGGTCCAGTGGTTGAGTCCACCTGCCAATGCAGGGGACACAGGTTCGATCCTAGTCCAGGAGGATCCCACATGCCATGGGGCAACTGAGCCCATGCACCACAACGACTAAGCTGACTTACTCTAGAGCCTGTGCTTAGCAACCAGAGAAGCCAACGCAATGAGAAGCCTGTGTACCGCAACTAGACTCTCGCCCCTACGCGCCACAGCTAGAGTAACCCCGTGCACAGCAATGAAGACCCAGTGCAGCCAAAAATAAATAATTGCTTTAATCTTAAAAAGAACACCAGCCGGTTAAGCTTATAATATCCCATGATGCACTGTCATTCTCCAGGCTCCACCCTCCTTCAGCAGAGGCCAAAGAGGTGAGGTGGAGTGGGTGGGGTAGGAATCTACTCCCGTATCTTTCAAGTCCTTGATAGTGGCACTAATTTCTGCAGTTCCCCCTGGGAATACAGTACTGCCTTTGAGTTACGAGTTTCCTAGGCAGCGGCAGCTTTAGCAGCTTCCACTCGGTCTTTCTTACCATGATAGCTCTCACTCCACGGGTCAGAGAGCCAGTGTGGGAATTCTGCCAGCCAGCAGGTGTATCTCTTCCACTTATGCTCTCTAGAACCAGGGAAATAGCCACAGAATGTGCTCAGGGACCCACTGGTCCACTCTGACACAGACCTGAAATAAGCCCATCAATCATCTGACCTCCCAAAGTCCCTGACTCTACCAAAGTCACTTTTGGTGGACCACAGTGACATGCTGGGTCTACCAAAATCACTGTTAGTTCAGAGTCAGTGTCCAGTCATCCCCAGGATGCCTGACTATTTCCTTTTCCCCAATGCAGTTACCCTGGAAAAAGGCTGTAAGTCAGTCCCTTCAGAAAATATGAGAGGAAGAGTAACAGTACCATGTTTGGTAATGTTCCAACATCCTTCCTAAGGGCACTGGCCACCACCCTCCTTCATTCTGGGTCTATAAACTGGCTCAGGCCTGGGGATTGACTGGGAAGCCATCAGTTCAGTTCAGTAGCTCAGTCGTGTCTGACTCTTTGTGACCCCATGAATCGCAGCACGCCAGGCCTCCCTGTCCATCACCAACTCCCGGAGTTCACTCAGACTCACGTCCATCGAGTCAGTGATGCTATCCAGCCATCTCATCCTCAGTCGTCCCCTTCTTCTCTTGCCCCCAATCCCTCCCAGCATCAAAGTCTTTTCCAATGAGTAAACTCTTCGCATGAGGTGGCCAAAGTACTGGAGTTTCAGCTTTAGCATCATTCCTTCCAAAGAAATCCCAGGGTTGATCGCCTTCAGAATGGATTGGTTGGATCTCCTTGCAGTCCAAGGGACTCTCAAGAGTCTTCTCCAACACCACAGTTCAAAAGCATCAATTCTTCGGCACTCAGCCTTCTTCACAGTCCAACTCTCACATCCATACATGACTACTGGAAAAACCATAGCCTTGACTAGACGGACCTTAGTCAGCAAATGTCTCTGCTTTTGAATATACTATCTAGGTTGGACATAACTTTTCTTCCAAGGAGTAAGCGTCTTTTAATTTCATGGCTGCAGTCACCATCTGCAGTGATTTTGGAGCCCAAGCATCATTCCTTCCAAAGAAATCCCAGGGTTGATCTCCTTCAGAATGGACTGGTTGGATCTCCTTGCAGTCCAAGGGACTCTCAAGAGTCTTCTCCAACACCACAGTTCAAAAGCATCAATTCTTCGGCTCTCAGCCTTCTTCACAGTCCAACTCTCACAGCCATACATGACTACTGGAAAAACCATAGCCTTCCTCGATAAAATCATTTACAACGATATTTCATATGCATGAAGAAACAGAGTCTGTACACTAATGTGAAGAGCAAAACCAAGATATAATTTAAATGTGGTGCTTTTGTTCAGTTGCTTAGTCATGTCCGATTTTTTGCAACCCCAATGGACTGCAATGTGTCAGGCTTCCCTATCATTCACTACCTCCCAGAGTTTATTCAAACTCATGTCCATTGAGTTGATGATGCTATTTAACAATCTCATCCTCTGCCACACCTTTTGCCTTCAAACTTTCCTAGCATTAGGGTCTTTTCCAATGAACCAGCTCTTCTCATCATGTTGCCAAATTGTTGAAACTTCAGCTTCAGCATCAGTCCTTCCAATGAATATTTAGGGCTGATTTCCTTTAGGATTGACTGGTTTGGTCTCCTTGCAATCCAAGGAACTCTCAAGAGTCTTCTCCAGCACCACGATTCAAAAGTATCAGTTTTTTAGAGCTTAGTCTTCTTTATGGTCCAGCTCTCACCTCTGTACATGACTACGGCAAAAACCATAGCTTTGACTGTATGGACCTGTGTTGGCAAAGTGATGTCTCTGCTTTTAAATACACTGTCTGGGTTTGTCATAGCTTTCATTCTAAAGAGCAGGCATCTTTTAATTTCATGGCTACAGTCACCATCCACACTGATTTTGGAGCCTAAGAAAATAAATTTTATCACTGTTTTCACTTTCTCCCCTTCTGTTTGTCATGAAGTGATGGGACCAGGTGGCATGATCTTAGTTTTTTTAATGTTGTGTTTTAAACCAGTTTTTTCACTGTCTTCTTTCACCCTCATCAGGAGGCTCTTTAGTTCCTCTTCACTTACTGCCATTACAGTGATATCATCTGCATATCAAAGGCTGTTGATATTTCTCCCAGCTGGAATCAAGATTGCCGGGAGTGGGAGAAATTTAAATATGATCTGTTCCTATATACTTAGCTCTCAGATTCAGAGTCAGTTTCCTCCAAAACATTGACTAAATAAGAATATTCTGAATTGGGTGTCTTTTCAAAATTAAAATAGAAAAAAAACTTATATCCAGTAAGAATTTTTATTTATACATTTCTTTATCATTCTTGGTAGTACCCTGCCAAATATACTGTGATGCATTAGCATAATTTATCCCCTTTCTCTAATTTTAGGAAAATAAGTGTCTCTCTCAGGATCACAATGAACTTATGCAAACCTTGTATTTTAGCATATGGCCCAAGACAGGTGCCGCTTAAAAGCAATGAATACTTCCTGAATAGTGTATCTTGTTAAAAAAAACATTCTGAACACTACTTTACAACTGAAATAGCCAGGGAAATTAGGTCATTGCATGCCTTCTTCTATAGCTAGTAGTTCCAATCTGTTACACTCTTTTTTCCTAGAGAGACAAAAACTGTGAATCATACCAGTTCCTGCTTTGAACACAGTCCACAGACACTGTGAGCAGATGGGCTTTTTGGCCTCCAAACCATTCTTTGCTGTCTACCACAGGTGAGCAGTAGATACCCTCTTAAATTAGCCCAACTGCTAAGTCAAGAATTAGCCAGTTACAAATATGATAGATACCTTATGACAGTATGCTGTATATATTTAAAGAATCAGGAAGATCCCCTGGAGAAGGAAATGGCAATCCACTCCAGTATTCTTGCCTGGAGAATCCCACGGACGGAGAAGCCTAGTAGGTTACAGTCCACGGGGTCGCAAAGAGTCGGACACGACTGAGCGACTGAACTGAACTGAACTGAACTGAACAGTCTTTGGAGTCTACTAAAAAAGTTGACACATATTGGTAGCCAATCCCTGTATCAACAATCATGCCAGTTTTCATATTTGTATGTTACCTACAAAGCAAGTTAGTGACACTGTCTTCAGAGAGGCAAACATTGCAAATGAAATTATAAGATTTTTTCATTATGATTATAGCAGAAAACATTGTGTTATAACAAAAGAAAGAACTAGGAACATGAGAAAACACTCAGAGAAGTATGTGTGTATGCTCAGTCGTGTCTGACTCTTTGCAACCCTGTGGACTGTAGCCCACCAGGCTTCTCTGTCCATGGGATTTTCCAGGCAAGAATACTGGAGTGGCTTGCCATTTCCTCCTCTAGGGGAGGTTACGGACCCAGGGATTGAACCAGGGTCTCCTGCATTATAGGCAGATACTATCTGAGCCACCAAGGAAATCCTAAAGAGATTTGTTAAAGAGGAATTTTTAAAAAGTAAAGACTGGTTTGCACAGAAGTGGAAGCTATAATGCCTTTACCTGATGAAATATTTTGGAGTCATTACGTGCACTGCAGAATGTTACAGAACCTGTTAGTATAAATTGTAGTGTTAATAGTTCACATGAGAAAAATCAGGTAAATATCTCAATGAATGCAAAAAATAAAACATAAAATCCAATATCTATTCCTTATATAAAGTAAAAAAGATCAATTCTTGTATTTAATCACATCAAAAAGCATCGTCAAACAATGATTAGACTTCGAATTTTCCATTTAAATTTCACAAACAAAACAAAGGTGCTATCACCACTACACATTGCTCTGGAAGTAAAATTCAATGTAATAAAATAAGAAAAATAAATAAAGAGTCTACATACTGAAAAATAGTATACAAGATTGTCATTATTAGAGATTGTGTGTGCGTGTGCGTGCTAAGTTATTTCAGTTGTGCCCGACTCTTTGCAACCACATGGACTACAGCGCTCAAGGCTCCTCTGTCCATGGAATTCTCCAGGCAAGAACACTGGAGTAGGTTGCTATGCCCTCCTCCAGGGGAGCTTCCCAACCCAGGAATTGAACCCATGTCTCTTATGTCTCCTGCATTGCAAGTAGGTTCTTTTACCACTAGCACCACCTGGGAAGCCCCATTAGAGATTATTTGATGGCATTAAAGGTTGAATCAAAGTGACTGGTTAAAAAATGTAGCTTGTAAAAATAGACACTTTTCCTATATAGAAATGATATTGAGAGAAAAAAGTAATTAAGCAATTTCTCAAAGAACAAAACAGATAAATAGAAATCATCTTAAGAGTGAGTGTGCAGAACAAATATGAAGAAAATATTGCAACTTTCTGAGGAGACATAAAAGAAAAGTTGAATAAATGGTCCTGAATCATTATCAATTCAACCTTCAAAGAAAATCACCTGAAAAAAACAACAAGATTTTGGGAGGTATTTGACAAAACTGTATTCAATTCTGTCCTTCTCCAGTGGCTCAATGGTAAAGAATCTGCTGGCAATGAGGGAGATGCAGGAGATGCAGGTTCAATCCCTGAGTCAGAAAGATCCACTGGAGAAGGGCATGGCAACCCACTCCAGTTTTACTGTCTGCAGAACCCCATGGACAGAGGAGCCTGACGGGCTATAGTCCATGGGGTTGCAAAGAGTCAGACATGACTGAAGCGACTGAGCACACACACATATCAAATTCATCTAAAAGATTAAATACACTAGAAATAGCCCAGGGAAATTTTCAGAGAAAATAAAATGAGAAAGGACTTATTTTTATCAAAAGTTAAAACACAAAATTCCGGAAGCTAAAACATTTGTGGCAGAACTAGGGTATCAGGGATCTATTGTTGCATAATCAGTTCAGTTCAGTCACTCAGTCGTGTCCAACACTTTGTGACCCCATGAACTGCAGCACGCCAGCCCCCCTTGTCCATCACCAACTGCCAGAGTCTACCCAAATCCATGTCCATTGAGTCAGTGATGCCATCCTCTGTTGTCCCCTTCTCCTCCTGCCCTCAATCTTTCCCAGCATCAAGGTCTTTTCGAATGTTGCATAATAAATGTCCCCAAAATATATCAGCTTATGAAAAAGGATCAAAGAGAGTCAGACATGACTGAGGTGACTTAGCATGCACACAGGGTTGTCTTAAGGCTTAGCTAGGGAAATCTATTTCCTTAACCTGCTTCCAAACTCAGTCACTTGGTTATTGGAAAGATTCAGCTCCTCACAGGCTGTTGGTCAAAGATCTTCCTCATTTCCTTGCCATATGCCTTCACCAGAGGGCAACTCACAAATGGCAGGTGGCTTCACCAAAGCAAGCCAAGGAAAAGGAGAGGGAGGGAGTGTGAGGGGCAGGGGGTAGGTGGGGGAGAGGGAAACTAGCAAGTTGGAAGTCATGGTTTTGTAATCTAATTGTTCATCTGACACGCCATCACTTTCCTTGGAAAAGAGTCCACTTCCTTAGAAGCAAGTCACTAGGTCCAACCCACATTCAAGGGAAAGGAATTACACAAGAGCATGAATACCAGGATACCATGAACACCAGGATCAGTGGGGATCATCTTACAAATCTTCCCACCACAACTAGAGAGACAAATCAATGCAGGAACATGAAGAATATTTTTTTAAAAGACCCCAATTCCTTTGAGAATTTAGTATGTCATAAATATAGCATTCCATATGAATGATGAACAGCTGTATTGATGATCATGTCATTGCCAAATCAAATTATCACCAAAAAATTATTTCTGGATAAGCAGTTAGTGATCTGGAAAAGAAAATCTGGGCCAACAATCTCTTGTTGTTGTTGTTGTTCAGTTCCTCAGATGCACCCAACACTTTGTGACGCCATGGACTGCAGCATACCAGGCTTCCCCATCCTTCCCCAACTCCCGGAGTCTGTTCACTTTCATATCCACTGAGTTGGTGACGCCATCCAACCATTCCATCCTCTGTTGCTCCCTTTCCCCTCCTGCCCTAATCTTTCCCAGCATCAGGTCTTTTCCAATGAGTTGGCTCTTTGCATCAGGTGGCCAAAGTATTGGAGCTTCAGCTTCAGCCTCAGTCCTTCCAATGAACACCCAGCACTGGTCTCCTTTAGGATGGACTGGTTGGATCTATTAGTGCTATCCAACGGTCTCTCAAGAGTCTTCTCCAGCACCACAGTTTGAAAACATCAATTCTTCAGTGCTCAACCTAGTCCAACTCACATCCATACATGACTACTGGAAAAACCATAGCTTTCACTCTATGGACCTTAGTCAACAAAGTGATGTCCCTGCTTTTTCATACGCTGTTTAGGTTTGTCATAGCTTTTCTTGCAAGGAACAAGCGTCTTTTAATTACATGACTGCAGTCACCATCCGCAGTGATTTTGGACCCCAAGAAAATTAAATCTATCACTGTTTCCACTTTTTCACCATCTATTAGCTATGAACTGATGGGACTGGATTCCATAATCTTGGTTTTTTGAATGTTGAATTTTAAGCCAGCTTTAATAATCAAAAATTAATCCTTGATGGATTAAAATGTACATGTAAGAAGAATAATAAGTACTAGTAGCAGGATTTTTAATAATTACTATATCAGAGTGAGTAAAGCATTTTTTAATCTGACACAAAACCCAGAAACCATGAAAATAATTTTTGTTATCATTTGCTTATATGAAAACATTTAAGCATCCACATGGAATGAAAAGTTGGAAAAGAATGTGTGCTATATATTTGACAAATAATTTATTTCCTTAATATAAAAGTAATGCTTTTAAATAAGCAAACAGTAACCTAATAGAAAATTGATGAATATATAAAGATCTAACATATATATGAAAAGCTGCCCAGCTGACCTCCTAAAGAAATGTAATGTTAGGAAAATGAGGTACCATTTTTAGCTATAAAAATAGCAAATATTTTAAAGTTTTACAACCTACAGTTGGCAAAAGTGCAGAGAGAATGTAAATTTAGGCTGTGTTTTTGGATTGGTAAATTACTTCATAGTTAAAAAGTGTGTGTAACCTTTAACCCAACAACTCCAATACTAAGAATTTCTGCTAGAGAATTCATGAAAGCATACAAAGATCACACACATAAATATAATTCTGGCTGCATTCAAGGCTGCCATGTATCATCTAGGTTGTGCCCTGCCCTGGTCACGCAGACAAAGTTGTAGGGAGTTGCCACAGGGGGAAGAGCTCCAACCAAACAAATCAAACATAATTGTGTGGAGCTGTATCTGTCAAGGAAAAACAAGTATCATTTTGAGTCCCAGTAGGAAATTGATGGTGCACTCAATTGGGTAATTTGAGTAGAGTCCAATAAATAGGCTGTTTACAGAAGTAGAGCACAGTGTAGAGAAACTACAAAGGCTAGTAATGCAATGTCCTAGCACTCAAAGGGCAAGAAATGCAGGTATCAGATGAGATATGCAGGACCTTGGGAAAGAGAGAGAAAATTCAAAAGAGGAAGCCAGCCTCCAGCAAGCAGACCAGAAAGAGTGGGAGGAATAGATACCCCAACCTCTGTTTCCTCTTTCCAGTTTCGTGCAGCTGCTCCTATTGGCTGAACCCAACAGAAAGGTAAAAGCACATTGATATGATCCATATGCAGATCAGGAAACAGGCAAAGTGGAGAGAGGTGGAGAGTGGAACTGGAGAGGTCTGTGGAAAACATCCCAGTATCATTTTCTAACCCACGCAAAGGTGTCACACAATTGACAGCTATCTTAGTAGGCAAGTTTTATAATGGCAAGAAAACAGAGTTCAAATTTTCATTGCTGAATTAATGTACGTTACACAATAGAATGCTACTGAGCTTTTTAAAAAGAAATTATAAAGTTATTTGTTGTATTTTATTTATTCATTTTTTAATTTTATTGAAATGTGGTTGATTTACAACATTGTATTGGTTTCAGGGGTACAGCAAAGTGATTCATTTATATATATGTATTCATATATGATGCTAAGTCACTTCAGTCGTGTCCGACTCTTTGCGACCCCATGGACTGTAACCCACCAGGCTCCTCTGTCCATGGAATTCTCCAGGCAAGAATACTAAAGTGGGTGGCCATTTCTCTCTCCAAAATATTCATATATATATATGTATGTATATGTCAATTCTTTTCTAGATTCTTTTCTATTATAGGTAATAACAAGGTTTGAGTACAGTTCCCTACACTATACAGCAGGTCTTTGTTGGTTATCTGTTTTATATAGTACTGTGTATATTTGAGGAGAAGGCAGTGGCACCCCACTCCAGTACTCTTGCCTGGAAAATCCTATGGATGGAGGAGCCTGGTGGGCTGCAGTCCATGGGGTCGCTAAGAGTCGGACACCACTGAGCGGCTTCACTGTCACTTTTCACTTTCATGCATTGGAGAAGGAAATGGCAACCCACTCCAGTGTTCTTGCCTGGAGAATCCCAGGGATGGGGGAGCCTGGTGGGCTGCCATCTACGGGGTTGCACAGAGACGGACACGACTGAAGTGACTTAGCAGCAGCAGCAGTGCATATTTGAATCCCAAACTCCTAACTTATCCCCTGTTCCTTTCCCTTTGGGAGCCATAAGTTTGTTTTCTGTGTCTATGAGTCTATTTTTGATATTGCACAATGGAATATTGCTCAGCCATAAAAAATGAATGCCATTTGCAGCAACATGGATGGATCTAGAAATTATCATATTAAGTCAAGTAAGTCAGACAGAGAAAGACAAATATGAGATCACTTATATGTGAAATCTAAAAAGAATGATACAAGTGAGCTATTGAGCTTTTATTTTAAAAATGAGGAATATGTACATAGAGTGGTCTGAAAAAGAAACCAAGGCATTTTTAATACATTAAATACAAACTGAATGATTCTCTCAATGTGTGTGTGCATGTCTAATAAGCTGCAATGTAGAAAATGTTACATTATCTAAGAATAAACTTTCATATGCCCAAGAATTTCTGATAGAACATCTGACACTCTTAAAAAAGATTCTCTTTATGGAGTGACAGAAAGGGGGAAGGAAGAACAGAGAACAGGAGACTTCATATTTTTATTTTATATTATTCATAATACCAAAACAAAACTTAAAAGTTCACTTTGGCAAAAACTGTTTTTAATATTCTTTACCAGGGATGTAACAATACTGTGAAAATGTAGTTTATATTAAAGCATGGGAAAATTTTGTACACAATATAATTATAAAAATATTTTTTTAATATATACAGGGGAGAAAACTTTTTAAAAAGGAAAGGAAGCATCAGACATTACCATGGTTGAATAAAGGAGGGGGGGATTATTGGCATATTTTAACCCTTTGCATTTCCTAAATATTTTTAATCAGAATATGATACTGTTACAGTGGAGAAAGGAAATAGTTCTTAAATTATGGTTTTGAACTTTTAAAGTGGAAATCACTTTCAAATGAATTCTAATGCAGAACCTCACTCACAAGGACAACATTTCGATATTTTCTAGATGAATTTTTTAAAGTGGCTTGCTTTTTCCTAATTCAAAAATTTAAAAAAAAAAATTTTTTTTTTGCCCTATGTGGAATGTGGGATCTTAGATGCCTGACCAGGGCTCAAACTCACGTCCCCTGCACTGAAAACATAGTCTTAATCGGAAGACTACTGGGGAAGTCCTCTAGATGAATTTTGAATGTTCAAAATCAACCATAGTTGGAAACAACCAGTATAATCAAATATTAAAGCATCTTCAACCTCATTACACAAAGATATAGAAAAATGGGTACTATTATCAGTCGTCACTGAATGCTTTAAAAAGCATACAAACACATTATCAGTATTTTTTTAAACCAAGTTCTGATTTCTTAGTTTTGTTCTTCATTGGACAAAGAAACAGACTATAGAAAACATTTAAAAGCTGGAAATGTCAACTTTAAACAGGAGGATAAATAGAACTTTTAGTTCTAGCGCAAGGTGACTGAGTACTTTTGTTCCAGAAATCTCTACATGCAGTCTTATCAGGAGAGACGAGATAGATATAAATGACACAGTTTCAAAAGTTTGGATGGAACCCCAGATTTCTAGAATCTGGAGCAGGAGAAGTACAAAGGAGTGTTTGTCTTTAGTGATGCTGACTCCTACCCACTTAGCTTTCTGCAAAAACGAAAGGCATATTAAAATTCCTTTTCTCATTTATGACTAAATGAGACACGAAGAACACTTGCCGTAAGATATAATTTTAAGGGAAAGTTAGCCAGTCTTCTTGGAAGAAGAAATGAAATCATCCAAAAAAAGCACTTTGGGAACTATGATGAAAAACGGGGAAACAAGCCCTTCCTCTTGTGTCTAAAGAGTCAGTGTTCAGTATCCAGTAACGAATACTGGAAATAGAAACTGTTTAGGAAGGAGACTGATGTCTGTTAACATAATAAAAATAAGTTACATAAAATTCACAACTCAAATTAGAAGTTCATGTGACCAAAAGACAAAAATTCTACTGGAAAAGAAAAATCATTCCATAGTATGTGTCCTACTCTGTGCTATTTCCTTTATGCAAACAAGAATCATGATGCAGTAAAAAGGGAAATGGCTATCTGGGCTCTGCATGAAATACCATTGGATAAATTTTATTTTTTACCAATTCATGAAGTGTAGAATTATAAGGAATTGAGAGGTCCATCATAAACCAAAGTTTTTCCATTGGGAAATGGTAAAACCCACATTCTGAACAGAGATCAAAACAAAGTTTACTGGTACATTTCCTTACCTGCTTTATCAAAAAGACTTTTAAAATTTTATTTATTTATTTGGCTGCATGAGGTCTTACGAGATCTTTCATTAAGGCGCATGGACTCCCTAGTTCTGGTGCAGGGGCTTTAGTTTCTCTGAGATATGTGGGATTTTAGTTCCCCAACCAGGCATCAAACCCATGTCCACTGCTTTGCAAGGTGGCTTTTTAACCACTGGATCACCAAGGAAGTCTCCTTTAGCATAAGGATTTTGAAGTGTGGGGAAGCTTCATGTGAACATTCTTAAGAAAGGTGAAAGATATTTTTCATTTTTCCTCTTGTACAATCAATTAAAAAATGAATTTTAAATGTAAAACGTGAATATAGCTACAAGTTCTGATATTTGCAAAATTATTTCAATGGGCTTTATATTGTAGAGCAGTTCTAGGTTCACAGCAAAAGAAGGTGCAGATATTTCTCATATACTCCCCGCCCCCACTCATTATAGCCCCTAGCTTCTCCATTATCAACATCCCACCTCCCCACCAAGGATGTACATTTGTCATCCATTATTGAACATTAACACTTAATCATCGGAAGTCCATAGTTTATACTAGGATTCATTCTCGGTGTTGTACATTCTGTGGATTTGAACAAATGTATAATGACACATATTCTCCATTTTGGTATCATGTAGAGTGTGTTTTAGTTACTCGATCGTGTCCAATTCTTGCAACTCCATGGAGTGTGGCCCACCAGGCTCTTCTATTCACGGAATTCTCCAGGCAAGAATACTGGAGTGGGTAGCCATTCCCTTCTCCAGGGGATCTTCCCCACCCAGGGACCAAACCTGCATCTCCCTCATTGCACGCAGATTCTTTACCACTGAACCATCTGGGTTGTCCTAAAAATTCTCTGCAGCCCATCAATTCATTCCTTCCCCTCTCACCCCATTCCCTAGAAACCAATAATCCTTTATTGTCTACATAATTTTCGCCTTTTCCAGAATGTCATACAATTCAAATCATACAGTATGTAGTCTTTTCAAGCTGCCTTCTTTCAATCAATAATATCCATATAAGTTTCCTCCATGTGTTTTCATAGTTTGATAGATTTTCTTTTTCTTTTTTTACACTGAATAATATTCCATTGTCTCAATATACCATAGTTATTTATCTATTAGATTACCAAAGGACATCTTGGTTAGCTTTTAATTTTGACAGTTATGAATAAAGCTGATTTAAATATCTGCAAGTTTTTGTGTGAATGTTAAGTTTTCAGTTTCTTTGGTTGAATACTGAAGAGTGTGACTGCTGGATTGTATGGTAAGAGTGTGTTTAGTTTTGTAAGAAATCACCAAACTGTCTTCCAAAGTGACTGTGCCATTTTGCATTTCTACCAGCAGAGAATGAAGGTTCCTTTTGCTTCACATCTTTGTCAGCATTTGGAATTGTCAGTGTTCCAAATTTTGGCCCTTTTCCAAAAGTGTGTAGTAGTATCTCACTATTGTTTTCAGTTCATTTTCCTGATGACATATAATGTGGAGCATCTTTTCTTATGCTCATTCACCATATCTTCTTGGATGAGGTGTCCAGTTTTAGTTCTTTTTTTAAAATTAAAGTATACTTGATTTACAATGTTGTGTTTTAACTCTTGTTAGTGTTTGCTAGGAAAAATATTCCTTAGAAGCACAGTCAAGTCCTTTTCTGCAGAAGTAAAACCTTGACAGTGGTCAGCCTCAAATTCATATCCCTGAATAAATTTTGCAAAGCTTTCAGGTAAAGAAATTCTTTCCTTTCGAAGAGAATCTGGGGTTTGCTGAGCCAGCAAATGGCTTGAAATCAGAAAACATGGATTTCAGACTCTGCACACTTAGCTTTGAGCAAGAGATAACTTCGCTTGGTCTCAGTGGTTTCATTTCTAAAATCAGGTCCCATATGGCCATCACATCCCATAATTTCCACTGGACATCATCCCACAAATACTAGTTCTAACAAATTCAGGCTCAAGTGAAGACCGCTCTACAGCCTGGTTCTGGGTTTCCTCTTAACATCTTTCCCCTCAAGATTACTTATTTAAACATTTTGGCTTATTCAAGATAATGTCCTATGATAAACGTGTAAGAAAGTCATTTCTCTTATAATCAAGCATTCTAAACAGATACCATTTAGCTAACAAAGTAGCCTACACACTGTTAGTTCTTAATAAACATTTGCTAAAATGCATTGAAGAGTACAGTCTGGGACTTCCCTAGTGATCCAGTGGTTAAGATCCGCCTACCAATGCAGAGAACACAGGTTCAATCCCTAGTCCAGGAAGATTCCACAGGCCACGGGGCAACTAAGCCCACGCCCTGCAGCTGCTGAGCCCACTCTCTTATGCGCCACAACCACAGAGGCCCACCCACTCTAGAGCCCACGTTCTGCAACAAGAAAAGCCACCACATAGACACGTGTACCCCAGTGCTCATCGCAGCACTATTTACAATAGCCAGGACATGGAAGCAACCTAGATGTCTATCAGCAGATGAATGGATAAGAAAGCTCTGGTACATATGCAAAGTGGAATATTAGTCAGCCATTAAAAGGAATGCAGTTGAATCAGTTCTAATGAGGTGGATGAAACTGGAGCCTATTATACGGAGTGAAGTTAAGTCAGAAAGAAAAACACCAATACAATATATTAATGCATATATATAATATATATGGAATTTAGAAAGATGGTAATGGTGACCCTATATGCGAGACAGCAAAAGAGACACAGATATAAAGAACAGACTTTTGGACTCTGTGGGAGAAGGCAAGGGTGGGATGATTTGAGAGAATAGCATTGAAGCATATATATTACCATGTGAAATGGATCGCCAGTCCAGGTTGATGCATGAGACAGAGTGCTCAGGGCTGGTGCACTGGGATGACCCTGAGGGATGGGATGGGGAGGGAGGTGGGTGGGGGGAGGTTCAGGATGGGGGACGCATGTACACCCATGGCTGCTTCCTGTCAACGTATGGCAAAAACCACCACAATATTGTAAAGTAATTAGCCTCCAATTAAAATAAATAAATTAATTTTAAAACAAAACAAGAGAAGCCACCACAATGAGAGTTCCGGGCACTGCAGCTAGAGTAGCTCACACTCACTGCAACTAGAGAAAAGCTCCCACAGCAACAAAGACCCAGCACAGCCAAGAAAAGGCTACAGTCTGGACATTCTCCTCCACCGTTTTGTCTTCATAATCATTCAGTTCAGTTCAGTTCAGTCGCTCAGTCGTGTCCGACTCTTTGCGACCCCATGAATCGAAGCATCAAATTAAGTTATGGGTTATAATTTCCTAAACCATTTCTCATTAATATAAAATTTGAATTAGGTGGAAATAATACATTTTAGGCATATTCGTGAAACATTTCTCAAAATCATTTACAAGTCACAATGTGAGGATATCTTCATAGCATACAGTCAGTCAACTGTAGTAACATAATATGATCCTTAATTAGTAGTATACAATATGACTAAGTATCTACAAAAAAATTTGTAGATACCATAAAATTTAGACTAAGTATCTACAAAAAAAGCCCTCAAAATTCTAGGCTGAAAACATTTGTAGAAATAAATTTGTGTGTCTGTTATTAACATTCGACTGACACCATCTGGAATTAAAGAATATAGGATTTACTGGCCAGCTTTGTCACTATAAGCTGTAACTTTGAGCAACTGATTTTAACTTTGGTTTTTTATCTATAAAATTGACGTCACTTTATAAAGGTCCTCATAGTTAGGTGTGTGGCTAGGAAAACATATGTACAACCCTGATTTAACTCAGATTTTGGTGCTAATGGTGCAGGAGGCTTGATTCTTTTGCAACAGCTCAAAACAGCTCAGGAATGGCACTGAACCACAGCAATGTGTTTTGTTATAATGGAGGTGGTGGAAGTGTTTGTGGTTTCAATGGCTGAGTTTGCAGATAAGGGGCCAGAGAACAAAATGTCACCAAAATTTATCTGCCCAAGATCTTCGAGAAGGAGAAAGTTTGTAAGCTTGTCTGAAGTTGCAAGCCTGAGACCACTTGCAGCTATGGCCAAGTCGGGTCAGGTCCATGCTTCCAACAGTGGATCTTTTGGTTGTTTATAGAAACATTTGCCTGAAATGAGTTCACCGTCTTCAGCTGCCAGGATTAATGCCCCCGTGGAGCAGGTCTGAGCTGTTTTTAGGAGCATGGATCGGGCAAGCTGTTGAGAAATGTGGCCGAGTGAGCACAGGATCTCAACATAGTTAATTAGAAGCTGATGGTCCAGTTTGCAGAACTCTCCAAAATTACAGAGGAGGCTTGCGTTGGGTCTGGGCTTGTCCTGCTCTGTCATCATTTCCTGTCTCTCTGGTAAAGGGCTGGAGGAGATGCTTGCCAAGATGAGCACATGGGGAGACCAACTTATCCTAGTAGCTGCCAGATGAGAAACAGAAACTCAGTTGCCTGAGAGTTCATCTAACCTATTTCCCAGCCAACACTTCGACAGAGTAAATAAACCCTCACTATTTATTCATTTGACTATGAAAATACTATTTTACGTCTTCTACTGGATCCATACAGTACGCATCAACACAGAACTTTTTGCTGTGTGTTCTGGTTTGTGTTGGCTTTCCTGGTGGCTCAGATGGTAAAGAATCTGCCTGCAATGCAGGAGACCTGAGTTTGATCTCTGGATCGGGAAGATCCCCTGGAGAAAGGCATGGCTACTCACTCCAGTATTTTGGCCTGGAGAATTCCATGAACAGAGGAGCCTGGAGGGCTACAGCCCATGGGATCCCAAAGACTTTGGACATGACTAAGTGATGGACAGGGAGGCCTGGCATGCTGCGGTTCATGGGGTCACAAGAGTTGGACACGACTGAGCAACTGAACTGAACTGAACTGAAGTGACTAACACTTTCTGGTTTGTGTACAGTCTGGCCACAGACTTCTTTTGGAAGCTCCTAATTTAGTGTCACTCAATTTAAGCAACTCAGCAGCAGCAGCAGCAGCAATTTACAAAATATCCACGTGGATATTCCTGAGGAGCCATGTGTTAGAGGTGTATATGTCAGTTTCATTCATTGTGAGCTCCCAACACATGGAAATGTCCTTTGGACTATGAGGAGATCCAACCTGTCACTCTTAAAGGAAATCAGCCCTGAATATTTATTGGAAGGACTGATGCTGAAGCTGTAACTGAACATTGAAAGTGAACGTGTTAGTTGCTCAGTCATGTCCAACTCTTTGCAACCTCATGGACTGTAGCCAGTGCCTTCTCCAGGGACATAGAAAGTATTCACTCGATATTTTTAAATGGATGTTACCATAACTTGAAAAAAGGGTTACTTTGATGTGCTAGTGAGATAATCAGCAACTCATCAGAACGTGGAACAACAGAGTGAAATCCCTAGTGCTTCTTGCTCAAGGATGGGTTGCTTAACAAGAGTCTGACCATGTAAGTTATCAAGAAATGAATCAAATGTGGCAGCTTAACAAAGGCACCTTGGTGAGTTATCTTGGGAATTCATCTTCTCTGTGTCTAAGGAAACAGCCCATTTTGACAGAGAGTCACAATTCATGGTTTCATGATATAATTGACATAATTGCAGCACCGCACCTAAGGTTTTCTTACTTTGGGCAAGATCTTACCATTCTCTAATACACAGTGCATATTTTTAGAAGAAGATACAAACAACGAGGAGCAAACATCATAATTATACAAGTGTGTCAGTGTCATTCTTTTTAGAGGACACCTTCCTCATTGTAAGTAAGTTATTGTCAAATATTGTAGAAGCCTGATTCTGAGAGGCTGCTCCTTTCAATGGAAAAACAAGAAGAGCACTAATGAACACTAATGATTTATAGAGAAACTGAAAAAGTGGAGCATATTAGGAATTAAAACAAGACAGAGGAACCCAAGCTTTGGGTTTCTATGGTATCAACAACCACTGCTTTGCAGTTAGAGGTGGAGACGCTCCACCTGCCCGACATACTTTCTGGGAAAGTCCAGGCTGACCAGGGGAGAGTGAGGTACGTAAGTAAGGGCCCTAGATAAAAATTACGAAAAAGAGCCGTGTTTATTTCGAAACAAAGCCATGTGTAGATCATAGAAGAGCTACTGGTGAAGGCATGGACAGAAAACCCAGGCAACTTGTCCATAAAAATGCCAACCCGAGTGATTGAATCTTAAGAAAGAGAATTTTAGCCTAGATCAACCTCTTTGGCACATAAATATGAATCATTTTTTCTTAGTGATGTCTTTTTTTTTTTCTGAGCATGAGTTGCACAGTCAAATAACCATTGTTCTCATCTGAGTTTCACCAGTGCTGCGTGTTGGGCAAGTAATAGCTCTCCCGGGCCTTCAGTTCTGCCTCTCCAAATCAGAGAAGACAGTTCCTCTTCTCGCGTCTGGAGGGGTCTTTGCCCAGGGCCTGGCATACAGGAAGCCAGCAGTCAGTGTCAGCCACTCTTTTTCACCTTTTTTATGAAGGCGTGTGGAAATTGTTTCCCATTTCTTTTTATATTTTCCTTATTCTGGGCCTTCCCTGGTGGCTCAGAGGTTAAAGCATCTGCCTGCAATGCGGGAGACCTGGGTTCAATCCCTGGGTTGGGAAGATCCCCTGGAGAAGGAAGTGGCAACCCACTCCAGTATTCTTGCCTGGAAAATCCCATGGACAGACAAGCTTGGTGGGCTACAGTCCATAGGGTTGCAAAGAGTCGGACACGACTGAGCAACTTCACAACTTCACAATTTTTGGTATTTTAATCAGTTCTTCTTTAAAATATTGAGCTTTACCCAGAGTGCTAGCTGCTGCTGCTGCTGCTGCTAAGTCGCTTCAGTCGTGTCCGACTCTATGCAAACCCATAGATGGCAGCCCACCAGGCTCCCCCATCCCTGGGATTCTACAGGCAAGAGCACTGTAGTGGGCTGCCATTTCGGGTAAGAAAAGGTGATGTGGTCGTTGCCTGCATTTGAAAGAAAGCGGCAAATGCAGGGAGTCCTGGCACAAAAGCTGCATTTCCATGAGGTGTCCCAGCATGAAAGGCAGAGACACCCAGGCAAGGAGCTAGGGAACCTGAGACAGTCTCCTCTCTACTGGTCTGCATTAGGTGTTCTTTTCTTTTCTGGCCCTGGACTGTGTGTTTTGTTCACTCAAGTGTTTAGTTACTCATTCCATTCAACACAAATGTCAGGCATTGTACTAACTGTGGGGGAGGGGACAGATAAGGGCTAGGAGCCCAAGCAAACACTTTCAAATCCCAAGATCCAGGAGGGAAACAGATAAGGAACAGACTAGGAAACTGATAAACGTAACTTTGGATGATGGAAAGAAAGGGTTTAAGGAAATGCTCCCAGGCAACTCCATTTCTGATCAAAGACCGCTGGCTATGGTGCCCACACACACGTAGATAATGGTAACATATTTGACTGATGTTATGTTTTAAAATCGGAGAAGGTGATGGCACCCCACTCCAGTACTCTTGCCTGGAAAAGTCATTGTTTTTCAAATAAGCCAATAAAAATAAGTACAGGAGAGTTTATTTTATTTTATTAGCAAAGATAGTTTTGCATATGCCAAAAACCATTTTCATTTTTGAAAGAGAGGCAAATTCTCTGATCATTCTATGCTGAAATCAGATTTTTCTTCTATTTCAAGTTTTACCAGGCTCCTCTGTCCATGGGATTTTCCAGGCAGTAGTACTGGAGTGGATTGCCATTTCCTTCTCCAGGGGATCTTCCCAACCCAGGGCTCGAACCCGGGTCTCCTGCATTGTAGACAGATGCTTTACCGTCTGAGCCACCAGGGAAGTTCCAAGTTTTACTATAGAATTCAATTACTGCCGCAGATCAGAGCACCCATCCTCTAAGAATGTCTAAAGTCAAGAAAACTAGTTGTAACCAAGGTGCATGAAATTCTTGGCTTACACGGGTACTCGGTCATATCCCCATGGACTGTGGCCCTCCAGGCTCCTCTGTCCATGGATTTCTCAGGAAACAATACTGGAGTAGGTTGCCATTTCCTCCTCCAGGGGATCTTTCTGACCCAGGGATTGAATCCACCGAGAGGTTTTGAACCCGTCTCTCCTGCTCCTCCTGCATTGATAGGCGTAGGCAGATTCCTTACCACTGAGCCACCTGGGAAGTCCCCTTACCACGGTAAATTAATTAATTAATCAAATAATCAGTTAAAATCATACAAATAGATGCATTTATTCTTACACTCACTTTTCTTCCATCTTTTACTTCTTGAAGGCATCTTGATGCCCAGGTCTCTGTTTATGTCGATTCCTGCATCTTCTGCCCTGGCTCCAAACCACAGTGATTTTGCAGCTGTAAGAGCACTGTTACGGGGTCAGCTCAAAGAAAAGCAAAGCGGACTTTTTAAACACCAGAGCCACCACATGAAACAGAGAGACAAAGTCGAACACAAATGGAAGCAGCTTATGGTATAAGAGACGTGGCCTAAGGCAGGAATCAGGAGACCTCAGGGAACTGGGTACAGACTTCATCCTATAAAAGGAATACTGGAGAGGACTTTCCTGGCAGTCCAGTTAGGTTAAGATTTCCCCTTCAATGCAGGGAGTGTATGTTAAATCCCTGATTGGTGCACTAAGAGCCCATATGCCTCGCCACCATAAAACCAAAACACAAAACAGAAGCAATATTGTAACAAATTCAATAAAGACTTTTAAAATGGTCCACATCAAAAAACAAACAAACAAAAATCTTTGGGGACTTCTCTGGTGGCACAGAGGACAAGAATCTGCTTCAGAGCAATTAAGCCTGTGCACCACAACCACTGAAGCCCACACACTCTAGGGCCCTCGAGCCACAACTGAGCCCATATGTTGCAACTACTGAAACCCTCGAGACTTAGAGCCTACGCTTCACAACAAGAGAAGCCCCTGCAAAGAAAAGCCTATGCGTCGCAGCAAAGAGTAGCCCCCACTCACCGCAACTAGAGAAAGCCTGTGCAAAGCAACAAAGACCCAGTGGAGCCCCAAATCAATCAATCGATCAATAAAATTGTAAAAATCTTTTTTAAAAAATAAAAGGAATACTGGTATAGGCCTTCTCAAATGGGAAAACCAAAGAGATCTCTGTCACATATATATGACAGCCCTCAAGGACAGGAAAGATGGATCAGAGGGCTCTGTATCGACCCTCACTTTTTTTGTGAACTTACATGTCTGGTATGTCACCCTGATGGGATGAATTAAGGTACTGTTCCCCACACTGACTCTCTTCCCTGGAGAGTGATGATGCATCCCAGCCCATTTCCAGGCGACCTGCAGGGCCTCTCTATAAGTAAAGTACACTTTCCCATCATGTTACCAGATCTGGCCATATGACTTATTTGAGCCAATGAAATGCAAGCAGAGGTGACAATAACCCAGTCCCAAGCGAACACTTTGAAGAATCACATTTTTCAGCCGATTCATTTTTTTCTCTCTGTCATGAAAATAGCATGTTCCAGCTAACCACTGTTCTTTTGCTGGTTCCTGGAAAGAAGAAACACTTGGAGGGGAATTGTAACCACAGATGCACAAGCACCACCATGTAATGAGTGGGAAATGAAAACGTGCTATTGTGAGCCCCTGGGATGGGGAGACTGTGTGTTACTGCAGTTAAACTGACTCGTATATTTGATAGCACAAAATAGTAACACAACTCCACTGGGATAAGCACCTCATCTCTTAAAGCATCCATCCCTTAAGGAGTTCGGATTTTATTCTAAAAATGAGCCAAAGGAGATTAGATAGGCTTTGTTCAAGCCCTATGTTGTCATCTACAGTCTGAAAGTACCAGGGATCAAAGGACAATTGTTGTACCATCCTAGAAGAGCTGGGATGCTGAGGTAAGCCATAGTGATTCTGACAAGTCACAATGAGTCCTTCCACAGTTCTGAGAGCGAACATGAAATAGATCAACCTCGCAGTGGTGAGGCACAGCATAGGTTTATATTTGCCCGACTACAACCCATTTCTTAGGATCCACGGCAAATCAATTTGTCCTCCATTCCTGGAGTCTAGATGGGCTTCTGAGGTGGTACTGTGGTAAAGTATCTGCCTGCCAGTGCAGAAGACGCAGGAGACCCAGGTTCGATCCCTGATTAGGGACGATCCCCTAGAAGAGGAAATGGCAACCCACTCCAGTATTCTTGCCTGAAGAATCCCATGAGCAGAGGAGCCCAGTGGGCTATAGTCCATCAGGTTACAAAGAGTCAGACATGACTGAGTGACTGAGCACACACATACAAGCACACACATACACACACACACACACACACATACACAGAATAAAGACACACAGTCGGAGTGATCAGAAGGTCACTAAACATAAACTGTGTCTTCGGGCTCCCTGTTCTGTACCTGCCTTGATGGCCCCTGCTCTTCGTTTTCATTTGTTGGTTCACGGGCTGTCTGACAACTCTGCTGCTAAGCCAGTGGCCTTGCAGTGCAATTCCAGATACTTTAAAACTCAACGTGGGCATGTTTTTCAAATGAATTGAAAGCATTTAAAAATATCTAGAGAAGAAGCCAAGAGCAAATGAAGCCCTAACCACCTGAACAAGAACTGACAAACCCAGGTCCTGCCAGGACCAGCAGGGAGGGGAGAAGGACTGTGATTCAGAACAAGAGTTGGATGGCAGAGAGGCAGGGCTAGGCAGAGGGGGTTTGTTCCTAGAACGCTGCTGCCTAATCCGGGAAGGACAGACAGGGCTGGGAAGCCAACCGCAAGCACAGCTACGCCCCAATCCTTGGCCAGCTCAACTTGGTGGAGGGGCACAGGGCTCCTGAGAGCAGCCCGTGACAAGCTGACTAGGGCAACCAAAGATGAGGTCTCCTCTGCCTGAAGTGATCCTTCAGATGAGTGGCTAGGAAGATTCATTCTTCAGCTATACCCACGGGAGCGGATGACTCAGCCTCAGGGACATAAAAGTCTGGGAAGGATGAGCAGGAGGAACTCTCAACAGGAGTGAAACTAGGATTTTCCGGGGATGTCCTATCATGGAGCGGCCACAGCTGGCAAGCACGGAGGAGCCTGCTTCCTCCATGAGGCCGGTCCCCTTCTGTAACCGATGAGGAAACTGAGCCCAAGGAGGTGAAATGACCCACCCGACACCATAGCCAATGAATGCACGGTCCAAATTTCCCATCTTCTGGTGAAAGCTCTTTCTTAGTCCCCACACTGGCCCGTCCACAATAAATATAAGGGCTTTGCTGGAACCTCTAATATCCAGGTCAGGTCAGCAGAAAGAAGTTGTGACCACAAGAGAAAGAGCTTATGAATCTTGTTGCAATTGACAAGTGATCAGGCCAAGACAATGACCTTTCTGCTCTAAATTTCCAAAAATCTATGAAATACCACTGTGTAGACTCACAGAAAACAAGCTTATGGTTGCCAGGGGAAAGGATGGGCGGAAGAGATAGTTAGGGAATTTGGGATCAACATGGACACTGTACTATATTTAAAATAGATAAACAACAAGGACCTGCTGTATAGCACAGAGAGCTCTACTCAATGTGTGGCAGCCTGGATGGGAGGGGTGTTGGGGGAGAATGAATACACGTATATGTATGGCTGAGTCCCTTCATGGGCCACCTGAAACTATCACAACGTTGTTAATTGGCTATACTTCAATCTAAAATAAAAAGCTTCAAAAAAGATATTGTTATATAATTATTATCTACATGTGGAGGGTAAAAAAAAAAAATCAACCCATGTAATGCCCAAACTATTGAAACTTCATATTTGAGAATTCTGCAATTCACCCATATGGTCGGGGGTAAGGGGCCTCCCTAATGGGAATTCCATAAGGCATACATAAGACACATTAGACTCCATCTGGGGCCGGGGGTAGGGAAGGCAGGTGGGTGGAGTGGAAAGGGCCCAGAAGAGGAAGGAAGATGAGGGAAGTGCTTACCGAAAACACTCGCTGACAAATAATGAAAACAAAGAACTTGGCTGCGGTGGGTGCAGTTAAATTAGGTTTTCATTTGAGAAACAGATCAAAAAACTCATTTAAAACACTTATAGAGAGATAAGAGAGTTCCTTTAAAACACTGGATTGACCCAAAGATCTTAGAAATACATAAGATGCAAATTTCTGTAGGTCTCCCTCACTCTTGTCAGTCGCCATACTTTCATTTCCTCCCTAAACAGATTCAAATACCCATTCAGCAAAATTAATGCATGAGATCCTAAACAGAAATCTTCAGCTCTCAAAAGAGCCACTTAACCTCATTCTGCAATCAGTGTCAGGCTCCAGCAGAAGACGCTCTTCTTTTTATCACTTGCACTTTGCTCCCGTTGGTCAGTCACTAAGTCGTGTCTGACTCCTTGAGACCCCATGGACTGCAGTATGCTAGGCTTTCCTGTCCTTCACCATCTCCTGGAGTTGGCTCAGGTTCATGTCCATTGAGTCAGTGATGCTGTCTGACCATCTCATCTTGCATTCAGATGTCACCAAATGATGAAGTTCATGGGAGGAAATATTTCTCTGGTACTTGCTAGATTCGTTGACTCATTTCTTCGGACTGACTGCCTCTCACAGTGCCTATTTTTGCTATGTGGGACAGACTGTGACCAGAGTTTCTCTTTGCATAAACCACACAGTAACCATAACCTCAGAATAGCTTTCAGGGCTTACTGAGCTGTGACAAAACTCAAACAGTGGAAGTTAAAGGGTTTCAAAGAATCACTGAGGCATCTGATCCTCTGAAAGTGATTCTATCACCAGATTATCTAATAGGGGCCATAAGCTACTTGAAAATTAAAATTGAGAATGAGAAAATAGATAGGCGACGTGATGCCATGTAACTTGGGCTTTTCCTCTGCAAAGAAAGTCAAAGCAGACACAAGAGGGCACTTGAGCCCATATTCATTTTGGAAGCAAATTCCTTGGAACTCCTTCCACTCTCTTAGCCTCCTCACCTCGGGTCCCCACCCGAGTCTATGAACCTATTCCTTGAAGGAGTTAAAACCCACCTACCAAATGGAAAATAAGAAGTGGGTTGATGTTAAGTTTCACATAATAATTCATCAATTATCAGAGCAATACTGATGCTAAGATTGATATTAGCATGGAAATTTAGTCTTTGTCTACAGCAGTAACTATATTGCCCACTCTTGATCACAAGGCATGATGGGGTAGCAGAGATAGCATGGCTCACCCTTAATCCAATAGCCTTTTCTAGTTTCAAAATCACCCTCCCCAAGAAGGGTGAGCAAGGCTCATGTCAGAGAAACCAAACTGGCCAGTTGGAGTTTCATTTCCCTCCATTCAAGAAGGTATGATGAAACACCACAAAAAAAATCACCTAGATTCCCCAAGCTATTTTAGATTACCTTATGGGGAATAGCAAAATATACATGTGCTTGTTTATGAAAACAAAAGCTTTAACAAATGCTAAAGTATCGATTTTATGGGCAATATTATCTGATCTTAATAAAATTATAAGTAAATAATAAAAAGACGCAGATCAGGAAGCAACAGTTAGAACTGGACATGGAACAACAAACTGGTTCCACATAGGAAAAGGAATATGTCAAGGCTGTATATTGTCACCCTGTTTATTTAACTTATATGCAGTGTACATCATGAGAAACGCTGGGCTGGAAGAAGCACAAGCTGGAATCAAGATTGCCGGGAGAAATATCAATAACCTCAGATATGCAGATGACACTACCCTTATGGCAGAAAGTGAAGAGGAACTAAAAAGCCTCTAGATGAAAGTGAAAGTGGAGAGTGAACAAGTTGGCTTAAAGCTCAACATTCAGAAAACGAAGATCATGGCATCCGGTCCCATCACTTCATGGGAAATAGATGGGGAAACAGTGGAAACAGTGTCAGACTTTATTTTTGGGGGCTCCAAAGTCACTGCAGATGGTGACTGCAGCCATGAAATTAGAAGACGCTTACTCCTTGGAAGAAAAGTTATGACCAACCTAGATAGCATATTCAAAAGCAGAGACATTACTTTGCCGACTAAGGTCCATGTAGTCAAGGCTATGGTTTTTCCTGTGGTCATGCATGGATGTGAGAGTTGGACTGTGAAGAAGGCTGAGCACTGAAGAATTGATGCTTTTGAACTGTGGTGTTGGAGAAGACTCTTGAGAGTCCCTTGGACTGCAAGGAGATCCAACCAGTCCATTCTGAAGGAGATCAGTCCTGGGATTTCTCTGGAAGGAATGATGCTAAAGCTGAAGCTCCAGTACTTTGGCCACCTCATGCGAAGAGTTGACTCATTGGAAAAGACTCTGATGCTGGGAGGGATTGGGGGCAGGAGGAGAAGGGGATGACAGATGATGAGATGGCTGGATGGCATCACCAACTCGACGGACGTGAGTCTGAGTGAATTCTGGGAGATGGTGATGGACAGGGAGGCCTGGCATGCTGCAATTCATGGGGTCGCAAAGAGTCGGACACGACTGAGCGACTGAAATGAACTGAACTGAACTGAATAAAAAGATGTGGTGCTTGTGGTAAAGAATCTGCCTAACAATGCAGGACATACAAGAGACCTGGGTTCAATCCCTGGGTTGGGAAGATCCCCTGAAGAAGGGAATGGCTACCCACTCCAGTATTCTTGCCTGGAAAATTCCACGGACAGAGGAGCCTGGTGAATTTCATGGAGTCAATGGAACTGCCAATGTGTGAGCACACAGTAAAAAGATGACAGAAAATATCTTAATTATCTTAAGAAATAGCCTCCAAACTAATCCTACATTTTTTTTTTTTTTTTTTTTTTCCCCTACTAGTTAAGACTTCAGGTAGGGTATATGCTGTCAGCTGAATTACATCCTTCTCAAAATCCATATATCTAGGATCCTTAACCCTTAGTATCTCATAATGTGACTGATTTGGAAGAAAAACAGTCTTGATTTACACAGTTGATTAAGGTAAACTGAGGTTGTTAGGGCAAATCCTAATCCAATGTGGCTGATGTCCTCATAATAAAAGGAGATGAGAACATGAACCAACACAGAGGAAAGACCACATGAAGACACAGGAAAATGACACCCTTCTACAAGCAAAGGGGAAAGGTCTTAGGAGAAACCCCACACTGCCAACACCTTAATTTCAAACCTCCAGAACTGTTAAGAAATAAATTTCTCTTGTTTAAGCCAGCCAGTCTTTGTACTTTGTTAGGGCAGCTCCAGCAAACTAATAGAATGTATTAACTCTTCCACAGTTTATGTACATACCCCAGGGTATTTGTTAGTAAGTAAAAAATTCACCATTAGACAGTCACTTAAAAGCTAAGTATAATTGGTCTCTCTCACATTTTGTGTTTTGCTTTTGTGCACAATTCACTGGAAGCATGTCTGAATTATGGGTATTGTGACAAGATCAGCTTGGAATTTAGGCTATAAATTCTTAACACTTGATTCAGCTAGATTACTATCACCTCCATTTTATAGATATGAAAAATGAAGCCTTGAAAGGCTAATCAACCTCTTCAGGTTGTGCAATTGGAAAAGGGAAGGGCTGGGATTTGAGCCTAGGTAGTCAGGGTCAAACAAAGCTAGTGGAGGTGATGGAATTCCAGTTGAGTGATTTCAAATCCTGATCATGTCATTAAAACACAAATTTTAAAACTTTAAAAAATTAAATTGGCAACTGCTTGACAATTCCTTTGCCATAAAACCCCCGTAGGTGTAATTGGGGTAGCCAGACAAAAAAAAATTAGTTTTATGGCAAAGCGGCCCCCTAGAGTGGGCCCATCTTCTTGCTCAAGCTAAAAAAGCAGTGGCTTCTTATCCAGGGTTGATAGCTACTTTGATATTAAAGAGGAGAAAGCGGAGTACTGAATTATTTGGTAAAGAGTCATCAAAAATTGTAATTCCATATAATAAGGAGCAGCTTGATGCTCTTTTAATGTTTGATGAAGATTGGCAGATTGCCATAGGAAACTATTGCGGTCAAATTTTGCATCATTTACCCTCACATGATCTGAACCACAGTCAGCTCCTGGTCTTGTTTTTGTTGACTGTATAGAGCTTCTCCATCTTTGGCTGCATAGAATATGTATGGATGTGAGAGCTGGACTGTGAAGAAGGCTGAGAGCTGAAGAATTGATGCTTTTGAACTGTGGTGTTGGAGAAGACTCTTGAGAGTCCCTTGGACTGCAAGGAGATCCAACCAGTCCATTCTGAAGGAGATCAACCCTGGGATTTCTTTGGAAGGAATGATGCTAAAATGTGGTCATGTATGGATGTGAGAGTTGGACTGTGAAGAAGGCTGAGCGCCAAAGAATTGATGCTTTTGAACTGTGATGTTGGAGAAGACTCTTGGGAGTCCCTTGGACTGCAAGGAGATCCAACCAGTTCATTCTGAAGGAGATCAACCCTGGGATTTCTTTGGAAGGAATGATGCTAAAGCTGAAGCTCCAGTCCTTTGGCCACCTCATGCGAAGAGTTGACTCATTGGAAAAGACTCATTTGTCTTGAGTCAACTCAAGAGTTGACTCATTTGTTGCTAGGAGGGATTGGGGGCAGGAGGAGAAGGGGATGACAGAGGATGAGATGGCTGGATGGCATCACTGACTCGATGGACGTGAGTTTTAGTGAACTCCGGGAATTAGTGATGGACAGGGAGGCCTGGCGTGCTGCAGTTTGTGGCGTTGCAAAGAGTCAGATATGACTGAGTAACTGCACTGAACTTCATGTAGAGAAAAGGGAACTCTCCTACACTGTTGATGAGAATGTAAATTGGTGCAGTCAGTATGGAGAACAGTATGGAGGTCCCTTAAAAAACTAAAAATAGAGTTATCATATGATCCAGGAATCCCACTCCTGGGTATATATCCAGAAAGGGCAGAAACTTTAATTTAAAAAGATATATGCACCCCAATGTTCATAGCAGCATTCCTTACAATAGCTAAGACATGGAAGCAACCTAAATGTCCAGTGACAGATGAATGGATAAAGATGTGGTACATAAATACAATGGAATATTACTTAGCCATGTGAAAGAACAAGAAATGCCATTTGCAGCAGCGTGAATGGATATAGAAGTTATCATATTGAGTGAAGTAAGCCAGACAGAAAAAGACAAATATATGACATCATTTATACGTAGAATCTAAAAAGTAATACAGATGAATCTATATACAAAACAGAAATAGACTCACAGACATAGAAAACAAATTTGTGTTTACCAAAGGAGAAAAGGGAGGACAGAGATAAATTAAGAGTATGAGATTAACAGATACGTGTCATCGCTCAGTTGTGTCTGACGCTTTGCGACCCCATGGAGTGTAGTCCACCAGGCTCCTCCGTCCATGTGATTCTCCAGGCAAGAATACTGGAGTGGGTTGCTGTTTCCTTCTCCAGGGCATCTTCCTAACCCAGGGATCAAACCTGGGTCTCCCGCATTGCAGGCAGACGCTTTACCCTCTAAGCCACCAGGGAGGAAAATAGATAAACAACAATAATTTAAAGTATAGCAGAGGGAACAGTATTCAATATATTATAATAACCTACAATGGAAAAGAACTAGAAATATATATGTATATGTACATGTATGTATACATGTACATGTGTGTATACATATATATATATATATTTCTGGTTCTGAATCACTTTGCTGTACAATTGAAATTTTAAATCAGCTATTTACTTCAATTTAAAAAAATAATAATGGGGCTCCTCCACAGACCACATGGAAGTAGATTAGACCTCAAAGAAGAAAATCATGAAGAGACAAGATAATGAAAAAGACTTTGTCTGAGTAGGGACACAATTATGATGAGAATGAGGGAAAGATGTTTGGAAAGAACCCAGAAAGGCAGAGCAGAAACAGAAAGCAGTGTCTCAAGGATCAAGTTTAAAATAATGTTAAGACTACGATGGTAAATATATTAAATAACAAAATGCTGATTTGTGTTGTTAGCAAATTGAAGTGTGTTACATTAAACTATTATGATAGTAGGCAAGTGATGGGACTCAACTTTCTGTTATTACTTGGGTCACTATATGATAAAGTAGCATTTTTAAAATATTTGTTTATTTGGCTCTGCCTGGTCTTAGACGAGGCACGCGGGATCATCAGTCTTCATTACAGCATAATTTGGGCATGTGGAGTCTTTTAATTGCAGCATATGGAATCTTTAGTTGCAGCACAAGAAGTCTTAGTTGAGGCATGTGGGATCTAGTTCCCTGACCAGGGATCGAATGGAGTATCAGCAATTGGACCACCAGAAAGTCCCAATAAACTAGCATTTTTAAACACTTAAATGTTAGTGTTCACTTAACTATGAAAAAATGTGAAATATATAGAAATAGAAACATATTACCAGGTTTGAAAAGAACCACAATGATCTGAATATGAAAGAAAGCTGTAAAATCACTTCTTAAATTCAGAAAAATATTTCAGGGTTCAAAAAACCAAGATAGAAAGCTAGTTACATTTTGATAAAAGACTGGATATTAGTAGTTTAAATATCTAGTAATCCCTCATTGAGAAAATAAAACTGTAGTTTTACTAAGAAAGAGATAGAAACCCCATGACTTGGCTAAATCCATGAAAATAAAAGGTCTTTCAGTGAAATATTGTTGTTAATAGAAAAATACATATATCCCACATGTTTACTATCATTTTTCAAAAAATTAGACTAAATTTTACTATTTGACATAGAAACCCTGAGTTAGAAACGTCATTTAATTGCCACATCATATATATCAGCAGGAATTCCCTCTGCTCCATCCCTAACAAAGGGTCGTTCAATGGTCCACATCTTAGCTTCCATTGATTACAGAAGTTATAGAAAGTTCTTAATATTGAATCTAAAGCTGCCTCTCTATAACATCGATCAAATTCTTCCCTAGAGACAAGATAAAACAAGTTTAGACCAAAATACTTAGCCTGTCTCTCATTAATCTTCTCTTCTGCACGTTCTAATTCTACCATTAGATCTACCAAGTACATATTTTCAGACCCTCCCGCTGGATCATCATTATTTGTGGGCATTCCAGCTTAGCAACTGACCCTTAAACTATGATAGCCAAATTTTAAAGCAACACTCCAGCTATGTCTTGACCATTACAGTTGTCATTCAACAAACAATGACTGAGAATCTGTTAAATTCAAGACACTGAGAATATAAAGGAATATAAAACACAGCATGTACAATTCAGATCTTCTGGGGAAAATCTGCACTATAAGACTATGTTTTTTTGGCAGCCATGTGGTATTTTGGTCTCAGAAAATTCACAGTTGATTAATTTGTCCATGTTTTTTTATTTTTGTTTTCTCCAAAACTGCTGTCAAAGAAAGGTTTGGGGTATCTTACTGTAAAACTGACCAACAGGAACTAACTTATTTCATATCATTTTATAGCCAGTTGTCCAGCTTGGTGAGATCATAGCAAGCTTTTCATCTTTTACCCCCTACTTTGTAAAGTGGACATTTGTAAATTTTATACATTTGACTTTTGTGTTGATGTCAGAGTCACTGATAAAAATTTTCACAAGAAAAGTCCACGAACAAAGAACAGTGGCATGCCTGGAGAAATTTCCTGGTGGCTTGAACTCTCTTGATTTTGTGATTGTCCAGCTACCTGAAATGTCATCTACTGTAGCATCAGCCCTCCAGCATTCCTCTATCTTGTATCTAAGATCATTTAGATAGGCTTCTTCTAATGTAATACAATAATAAATACAATGCAATAATAATAAATGTAATACAGTAATAAAGATTGCCAAGGATTTGTTTGTGCTGTTTATAATTACTTCTATAGGAAGAAGAGAAAGAAGAACTTCACAGATAGCTAACTGATAAGAAAGCCAAAGGGGGAACCAACCACACAACAACAGCAGAAACTGTGCGTAAGGAAACTGCAGAGCTCCAATAGAGGGTTGCTCTTGTTCAGTCACTGATTCTCTGTGATCTCATGGACTGCAGCATGCCAGGCTTCCCTGTCCCTCACTGTCTCTCGGAAATTTGCTCAAACTCACTTCCACTGAGTTGATGCCATCCAACCATCTCATCCTCCGGCACCTCCTTCCCCTCCTGCCCTTAATCTTTCCCAACATCAGGGTCTTTTCCAATGAATCGGCTCTTCGCAGCAGGTAGCCAAAGTACTGGAACTTCTGCTTCAGCATCAGTCTTTCCCATGAATAGTCAGAGTTGGTTTCCTTTGGGATTAACTGGTTGGATCTCCTTGCTTTCCAAGGGACTCTCAAGAGTCTTCTCCAGCACCACAGTTTGAAAGCATCAGTTCTTCGGTGCTCAGTCTTCTTTGTGGTTCAGCTCTCACATCTGTACATGACTACTGGAAAAACCATAGCAAATCATTCATAAATGGTCGTGAAAACGCAGAAATTTTTATCCCCTTAGCAAATGTCCATGTTTTGTACATTCAGTTCAGTTCAGTTCAGTCACTCAGTCGTGTCCGACTCTTTGCGACCCCATGAATCGCAGCATGCCAGGCCTCCCTGTCCATCACCAACTCCCAGAGGTCACTCAAACTCATGTCCATTGAGTCGGTGATGCCATCCAGCCATCTCATCCTCTGTCATCCCCTTCTCCTCCTGCCCCCAATCCCTCCCAGGATCAGAGTCTTTTCCAATGAGTCAACTCTTTGCATGAGGTGGCCAAAGTACTGGAGTTTCAGCTTTAGCATCATTCCTTCCAAAGAACACCCAGGAACTCAAACTCATGTCCATTGAGTCGGTGATGCCATCCAGCCATCTCATCCTCTGTCATCCCCTTCTCCTCCTGCCCCCAATCCCTCCCAGGATCAGAGTCTTTTCCAATGAGTCAACTCTTTGCATGAGGTGGCCAAAGTACTGGAGTTTCAGCTTTAGCATCATTCCTTCCAAAGAACACCCAGGGCTATCTCCTTTAGGATGGACTGGTTGGATCTCCTTGCAGTCCAAGGGACTCTCAAGAGTCTTCTCCAACACCACAGTTCAAAAGCATCAATTCTTCCGTGCTCAGCTTTTTTCACAGTCCAGCTCTCACATCCATACATAACTACTGGAAAAACCATAGCTTGACTAGATGGACCTTTGTTGACAAAGTAATGTCTCTGCTTTTGAATATGCTATCTAGGTTGGTCATAACTTTCCTTGCAAGGAGTAAGTGTCTTTTAATTTCATGGCTGCAGTCACCATCTGCAGTGATTTTGGAGCCCCCAAAAATAAAGTCAGTGTTTCCACTGTCTCCCCATCTATTTGCCATGAAGTGATGGGACCAAATGCCATGATCTTAGTTTTCTGAATTTTATACATTACCATATGTAAAATAGATAGCTAATGGAAAATTGCTGTATAACATAGGGAGCTCAATCTGCTACTCTGTTACAACCTAGGGGTGTGGGATGGGATGGGGAGTAGGAGGGAGGTTGAAGAGGGAGGGGACATACATATACTTATGACTGATTCACGATGTTGTATAGCAAAAACCAATACAACATTGTAAAGCAATTATCCTCCAATTAAAAATAAATTAAAAACAACACATTTGGGATTTCCATAACACAAAACATTTGAAAAGTTAGACAGGGGATTCAACTACCGCAAAGACAGAAGACATTCCCACTCTTATATTGAGTTAACTTGAACCTTCTCTCCTATTATTTGAATATCTGTATTACAAAATTAAAATGTAAATGCTTATTATACAACCTTCTAATAAATATCAATTAATATAAAAAAGAAAATGCCTATGTGTCTAGGAAATATGCTTCTTCATTCCCTTAGGAATATTGTGAAACAATTTAAAATGTGTGAAAGGAAGACACTGGAGAAATGTTAAAGGATGTAGAGGCGATGATTACAGTCATGGAGAATAGCTGCCTAGGTCATGGAAAATGAGGTCTTCATGGACTTTGACAAGATCTGATCATTCCTTTAGAGAGAGACTTGTCCATATTAGTTATCAAAGTTAGTTTTAATCTGAAGCTCTTTCTTACTTTAACTTCTCCTATGTGGATTGAGATTCAATGATGACAACTGGGGCCCAGAACCAATAAGTATATACTTTGTCTACTATTTTATGTTGATCATAAATTCTAGGAAATTTAAGATAAAGGAAAATGGGAATAAGTAAACTGACATTAAAAAAAAAAATCCATGTCAGTCTCTTATTAATTACCATCTTCTCTTCCAAGAGTTCAGGACTTCCCTTGTAGCTCAGTCAGTAGGGAGGAAGGAGGGGGTTTTAGGATGGGGAACATGCGTATACCTGTGGCAGATTCATGCTGATATATGGCAAAATCAATACAATATTGTAAAGTAATTAACCTCTAATTAAAATAAATAAATTTATATTAAAAAAAAAGAATCCACCTGCAATGCAGGAATCTGTATTCAATGCAAGAGACCCAGGTTCAGTTCATGGGTCAGGAAGATCTCCTGGAGAAGTAAATGGCAACCCACTCCAGTATTCTTGCCTGGAAAATCCCATGGACAGGAGCCTGGCTGGCTACTTTCCATGGGGTCACAAGAGTTGGACACAACTTAGCGACTAAACCACCACCACTTCCAAGCATTCATCAACATTAATAAATGGTTCTAGACTTCTCAAGTCTATTTTTTAAACTTTTGCACATGATCTCCTGGAGAAGTAAATGGCAACCCACTCCAGTATTCTTGCCTGGAAAATCCCATGGACAGGAGCCTGGCTGGCTACTTTCCATGGGGTCACAAGAGTTGGACACAACTTAGCGACTAAACCACCACCACTTCCAAGCATTCATCAACATTAATAAATGGTTCTAGACTTCTCAAGTCTATTTTTTAAACTTTTGCACATTGCCAGGCTTCTTTTCCTTCTATTTCCTGATGTCTCTGACAATACATCATGTGATCTTATGCCATGCTAAGTCACTTCAGTTGTTTCCGACTCTGTGTGACCCTATGGACTGTAGCCCACCTACATCTGTCTGTCCATGGAATTCTCCAGGCAAGAATACTGGAGTGGATTACCATGCCCAAACTGGCTTTTCTCACATCTACCCTGCATTGGCAGGTGAGTTCTTTACCACTAGTGCTACCTGGGAAGCCCTACATCCTCAAGACCTTTATATTCTGAAAGGCAAGTTATCTCTACTGGAGGCATGACATTTAAGATTGCTTGAGGCTCTCTTTTCTATCTCTCTAAATCCCATAGTTGATGATTGAGTGGAAATAAAACAACTTTGGATTCAGAAAACCAAATATCAAACTCTTTGCTCTGCACTTATAATTTGAGTTCTATAATTTGGGGCAAATTGCTAACCTTCACAAGCTTCATTATGTTTCTCTGTAACTGTAGATACCTCATAATTTGCAGGGTTATTATAAGAATGAAATGAAAATATGCAAGCAAACCAAATAAACAGAAAATATTATCAAATGAAATCCAGCAATATGTAAAAAGAATTATATAATATGACTAAGTGGGATTTATCCTGGAAATGCAAATCTGAGTGATTCAATGTAATACATTATATTGAAAGTGTGCAGAAGAAAAACTATATGATTTTATCAACTGATCAGTAGGGCATTTAACAAAATTCAATATCCATTCCTGATTTATAAAAACAAAAACCTCTCTGCAAACTAGGAATAGCATCAAACTTCCTAAACTTGATAAAGAGCATCTTCAAAAAACACCTTCAAAAACTTCACACAATGGTAAAAGACTGAATGCTTTTCCCCTAAGATCAAAAATATGCCAAGGGCATACACTCTTACCTTACAACTCTTACCTTACAACTCTTACCTTACAACATCCTTACAACATCAAAAAAGCAGAGAGTTTCAGAAAAACATCTACCTCTGCTTTATTGACTACGCCACAGTCTTTGACTCTGTAGATCACAACAAACTGTGGAAAATTCTTGAAGAGATGGGAATACCAAATCCCCTGACATGCCTCCTGAGAAATCTGTATGCAGGTCCAGAAGCGGCAGTTAGAACTGGACATGGAACAACAGACTGGTTCCAAATCAGGAATATGTTCCTATTTGCAGATAGTATGATCGTCTATGTAGAAGCTCCCAAAGTGTTTACAAAAACAATTGCAACAGCAACAATAGTAAAACTCCTAATAATGAGTAGATTTATCATGATCACATGATACAAGATCACACCTCAAAATCAACTGTATTTCTATCTTCTAGCAATTAACGATCTAAAATCAACATTAAAATTATAATATCAGTTACAAAAACTCCAAAATATGAATAGATATAAATCTAAACAAATATTTGCAAGATCTGTATGCTAAAAACTATGAAACACTAATGAAAGTAATCAAAGACCTAAATAAATGGAAAGACTATGTTCATGGATTGGAAGGCTCAACTCTGTAAAAATGTAAACACTCTCTAATTGAGCAATAGATCCAATGAAATATTCACCTAAATTCCAGCAAAATTTATGCAAATTTATTTTTATATTTATATGGACTAGCAAAGAAACTGGAATAGTCAAAATAATTTTGAAAAAGAATAAATTTGGAGGAATCATACTACTTTATTCTAGGATTTCCTAAAAAGTTACAGTAATCAAGACGACATGGTACTAGTGAAAGTTTAACATATTAAAGGATCACTTAGAACTGAGGATGCAGCTAAACCTACACTACAAATATGGCCAAGTTTTAACAAAGTTTCAAAGATAACTCAAACAGAAGGGTAGTCATTTCAACAAATGGTATTGGGATCATTGGACATCCATATGTAAAAAAACCTCAACCTAAACTTTACACCCTACACAAAAATTAACTCAAAGTGGATCATAGATCTAAACTCATACAACTATAAAACTCTGAGATGGAAACATAGGAGAACATCTTCAGCATCATAACTAAGCAAAGTGTTCTTGGACATGGCAGGAAAAGCACAATCCATAAGAAAAAAATTATATATGATACTTTATCAAAATTAAAAACTTTTAGGACTCCCCTAGCAGTCCAGTGGTTAATACTCTGTACTTCCAGTGCAGGGGGCTCTGGTTTGATCCCTGGTCAGGGAACTAATATCCCACATGCCAAACAGTCAAAAAATTTAAAAAATTTTTTTAACTTTCAAAACAATTTTTTTAATATTTTAAAATTAAAAACTTGTACTCTATGAAAGATATTGTTAAAAGAATAAAAAGACAAGCTATTGCATGGGAGAAAATACTTGAAAAACTTGGATCCAGAATGTAGGAAGATCTCTCAAAACTCAAGACTAGAAAAATCAAACTCAATTTTAAAATGGACCAAAGATAGACACTTCATCAAACAGGATAAGAGGATGTCAACTAAACACATCAAAGTGAAATGAAAGTTGCTTAGTCATGTCTGACTCTTTGCGACCCCATGGACTATACAGTCCATTAAATTCTCCAGGCCAGAATACTGGAGTGGGTAGCCATTCCTTTCTCCAGGGGATCTTCCTAACCCAGAGACTGAACCCAGGTCTCCCACATTGCAGACAGATTTTTTACCAGCTGAGCCACAAGGGAAGCCCAGGAATACTGGAGTGAGTAGCCTATCCCATGTTACAAATTGCATTCTGTTAGAGAAATACAAATTAAAACCAAGATGAGATAATACTATACAACTAATAGAATGGCCAAAACAAAAACTACTGGCAACACCAGAAGCTGACTAAGATGCAAAGAAACTGGAACTTTCATATGCTGGTGGACGTGCAAAAATGGTACAGACACTCTGGAAAACAACTTAGCAATTTCTTATAAAGTTAAATGCTTATTTGCCATATGGCCTGGCAAGCCCATTTCTAGGCATTTACCCCCAAAGAAATGAAAACTTACATTCACACAAAAATCTCTACATGATGCTGTGGCCATACTTAGCAAACTTGAAAGACCCTAAATATTCTTCAGTGGATGAATTAAATGATGATTCTTTCAAAAATAAAAAAAAAATATATATATATATAACTTAGTAATGAAAAGGAATCAATTACTGATACATATAGCAACTGGATGAATCTCAGAAGTGGTATACTGAGTAAGAGAAGCCAGTCTCAAAAAGTTAAATAGTATAAGATTTCTTTATCAAAAATATAAAACTACAATCCAGAGAAAGGATCAATGATTGTCAGAAATTAGCTGTAGGGGAGATTTTGATTACAAAGGAATAGCACTGAGAAATGTTGGGGAGTTAAGAGAACTAGTCTGTATTCTTATTGTGGTAGTGGTTACATGAATCTCTATCTGTGTCGGAACTTCCCAGGTGTTGCAGTGGTAAAGAATCTGCCTGCCAGTGAAGAGACACAAGAGAATCAGGTTCGGTCCCTGGGTTGGGAAGATCTCCTGGAGGAGGAAATGGCAAACTGCTCTAGTATTGTTGCCAGGAAAATGCCATGGACAGAGGAGCCTGACAGTCTACAGTCCATAGGGTTGCAAGGAGTTGGACACGACTGAGCACATACACCAACATGTGTTAGAACTCACAGAACTCTACAACAAAAGATAAAATTCAACTCTACCATATGTTAATTTAACATTGTTTCATGCTGAAGTAAAAAGACACACTCAAGGATACTTCATTCCTATATCCTTCTCTATAAAATAGAAGTTTTAAACTAACTTTATAAGTCACAATGAAATAACAGGAAAACTATTTATCAATATGGTTTCTGCATTGAGTAGTCAAGTTTCCTCAGGCATTAAAAAGTATGGAATAGAGGTAAGGATGTATTTTAACTTTGCAAGTTTAATTAAAGTTGCAACACCCCTACCCTCCATGATAAGTGGTGTTGAAAGGAGTTGCTTTCCTGAACTGGCTCTCCAAATCTTTTTTTTTTTTT
>SJYT01083243.1:103848-118436 GCA_006410635.1 Cephalophus harveyi
TGACTCTTTGCGACCCCATGGACTATACAGTCCATTAAATTCTCCAGGCCAGAATACTGGAGTGGGTAGCCATTCCTTTCTCCAGGGGATCTTCCTAACCCAGAGACTGAACCCAGGTCTCCCACATTGCAGACAGATTTTTTACCAGCTGAGCCACAAGGGAAGCCCAGGAATACTGGAGTGAGTAGCCTATCCCATATTACAAATTGCATTCTGTTAGAGAAATACAAATTAAAACCAAGATGAGATAATACTATACAACTAATAGAATGGCCAAAACAAAAACTACTGGCAACACCAAAAACTGACTAAGATGCAAAGAAACTGGAACTTTCATATGCTGGTGGACGTGCAAAAATGGTACAGACACTCTGGAAAACAACTTAGCAATTTCTTATAAAGTTAAATGCTTATTTGCCATATAGCCTGGCAAGCCCATTTCTAGGCATTTACCCCCAAAGAAATGAAAACTTACATTCACACAAAAATCTCTACATGATGCTGTGGCCATACTTAGCAAACTTGAAAGACCCTAAATATTCTTCAATGGATGAATTAAATGATGATTCTTTCAAAAAAAAAAAAAATATATATATATATATATAACTTAGTAATGAAAAGGAATCAATTACTGATACATATAGCAACTGGATGAATCTCAGAAGTGGTATACTGAGTAAGAGAAGCCAGTCTCAAAAAGTTAAATAGTATAAGATTTCTTTATCAAAAATATAAAACTACAATCCAGAGAAAGGATCAATGATTGTCAGAAATTAGCTGTAGGGGAGATTTTGATTACAAAGGAATAGCACTGAAAAATGTTGGGGAGTTAAGAGAACTAGTCTGTATTCTTATTGTGGTAGTGGTTACATGAATCTCTATCTGTGTCGGAACTTCCCAGGTGTTGCAGTGGTAAAGAATCTGCCTGCCAGTGAAGAGACACAAGAGAATCAGGTTCGGTCCCTGGGTTGGGAAGATCTCCTGGAGGAGGAAATGGCAAACTGCTCTAGTATTGTTGCCAGGAAAATGCCATGGACAGAGGAGCCTGACAGTCTACAGTCCATAGGGTTGCAAGGAGTTGGACACGACTGAGCACATACACCAACATGTGTTAGAACTCACAGAACTCTACAACAAAAGATAAAATTCAACTCTACCATATGTTAATTTAACATTGTTTCATGCTGAAGTAAAAAGACACACTCAAGGATACTTCATTCCTATATCCTTCTCTATAAAATAGAAGTTTTAAACTAACTTTATAAGTCACAATGAAATAACAGGAAAACTATTTATCAATATGGTTTCTGCATTGAGTAGTCAAGTTTCCTCAGGCATTAAAAAGTATGGAATAGAGGTAAGGATGTATTTTAACTTTGCAAGTTTAATTAAAGTTGCAACACCCCTACCCTCCATGATAAGTGGTGTTGAAAGGAGTTGCTTTCCTGAACTGGCTCTCCAAATCTTTTTTTTTTTTTTTAACTTTTTATTTTATATTGTGTGTGCATGCGTGCTTGCTAAGTCGCTTCAGTCCTGTCTGACTCTGTGAAACCCTATAGACTGTAGCACACCAAGCTCCCCTGTCCATGGGGATTCTCCAGACAAGAATATTAAAGTGGGTTGCCATACCCTCCTCCAGGGAGTCTTCCCTACTGAGGGATCAAACCCACGTCTCCTATGTCTCCTGCACTAGCGGGCTAATTCTTTACCACTAGCACCACCTGGGAAGCCATTTAGTATTGGGCTATAGCCAACTAACAGTGTTGTGATAGTTTCAGGTGAACAGCAAAGGGTCCTAGTCATACAAACACGTGTATCCATTCTCCAAACTCCCCTCCCATCCAGGCTGCCACATAACATCAAGCAGAGTTCCCATGTGCTATACAGGAGGTCCTTGTTGGTTATCCAGTTTAAATATAGCAGTGGGTGTATATGTCGATCCCAATGCCCTAACTATCCCTTCCCCCATCCTTCTTCCCTGGCGACAAGTTTGTTCTCCAAGTCTGTGAGTGTGCTTCTGTTTTGTAAGTTTATTTGTATCATTTCTTTTTAGATTTCACATATAAGGGATGAGTCTCTGAATCTTATTTCTAAGTATAAAAATATTAACTATTTTTGAAACTGGAAAAGAAAGTGTACTCCAGTAGTTTCCAAACAAAGTAAGGACACAACCCAGTGTCCTTAATTTTAACAAATAGAAGCAAAAGAACCACAAGACTGTGGACACAGCAGAAGAGCATGGCGCAGATCCTAATCTCACTCCCGTGCTCCAAGAAGCCATATTGGGCCATAAAAAAAATTCCTGAGAATTCTGACTAACATATTCTCACACACATATCTGAAAAGAAGTAAATTTAGTATATATTATTGCCTCTTCTCTCCTCTGACTTCAGTTCAGTTCAGTTCACTCGCTCAGTCGTGTCTGACTCTCTGTAGCCCCATGAATGGCAGCACGCCAGGCCTCCCTGTCCATCACCAACTCCCGGAGTTCACCCAAACTCACGTCCATCGAGTCCGTGATGCCACCCAGCCATCTCATCCCCTGTCGTCCCCTTCTCCTCCTGCCCCCAATCCCTCCCAGCATCAGAGTCTTTTCCAATGAGTCAACTCTTCGCATGAAATGGCTAAAGTATTGGAGTTTCAGCTTCAGCATCAGTCCTTCCAATGAACACCCAGGACTAGAATTCTTTAAATTGATATATGTTCAGTCAGTTCAGTTCAGTCGCTCAGTCATGTCCGACTCTTTGCGACCCCATGAATCGCAGCTCGCCAGGCCTCCCTGTCCATCACCAACTCCCGGAGTTCACTCAAACTCACGTCCATCGAGTCAGTGATGCAATCCAGCCATCTCATCCTCGGTCATCCCCTTCTCCTCCTGCCCCCAATCCCTCCCAGCATCAGAGTCTTTTCCAATGAGTCAACTCTTTGCATGAGGTGGCCAAAGTACTGGAGTTTCAGTTTTAGCCATCATTCCCTCCAAAGAAATCCCAGGGCTNCCCAACCAGTAATGCTGAAGAAGCTGAAGTGGAACGGTTTTATGAAGACCTACACGATCTGTTAGAACTAACACCCAAAAAAGATGTCCTTTTCATTATAGGGGACTGGAATGCAAAAGTAGGAAGTCAAGAAACACCTGGAGTAACAGGCAAATTTGGCCTTGGAATGCGGAATAAAACAGGGCAAAGTATAATAGAGTTTTGCCAAGAAAATGCACTGGTCATAGCAAACACCCTCTTCCAACAACACAAGAGAAGACTCTACACATGGACATCACCAGATGGTCAACACCAAAATCAGATTGATTATATCCTATGCAGCCAAAGATGGAGAAGGTCTATACAATCAACAAAAACAAGACCAGGAGCTGACTGTGGCTCAGATCATGAACTCTTTATTACCAAATTCAGACTCAAATTGAAGAAAGTAGGGAAAACCACTAGACCATTCATGTATGACCTAAATCAAATCCCTTATGATTATACAGTGGAAGTGAGAAATAGATTTAAGGGCCTAGGTCTGATAGATAGTGTGCCTGAAGAACTATGAAATGAGGTTCGTGACATTGTACAGGAGACAGGGATCAAGACCATCCCCATGGAAAAGAAATGCAAAAAAGCAAAATGGCTGCCTGGGGAGGCCTCACAAATAGCTGTGAGAAGAAGACAGGCGAAAAGCATAGGAGAAAAGGAAAGATATAAGCATCTGAATGCAGAGTTCCAAAGAATAGCAAGAAGAGATAAGAAAGCCTTCTTCAGCGATCAATGCAAAGAAATAGAGGAAAACAACAGAATGGGAAAGACTAGCGATCTCTTCAAGAAAATTAGAGATACCAAGGGAACATTTCATGCAAAGATGGGCTCGATAAAGGACAGAAATGGTATGATACATGTTGCTGTTAAGTTAATGACTTCAAGAATGAAGAAATAGTTATTGTGGCATCAGAAAAAAACTAATTGGGACTTTCCTGCTTGTTCATTTGCCAAAACTCCACACTACCAGTACAGGGGCCTGGGTTCAATCCCTCGTCAGCGAACTAGATCCATGTGCCTCAATTTAAGAGTGCTCATGCTGCAACTAAAGATCCTGCATGCTGCAAGAAGATCAACAGTCTCTCATGCTGAAGACCCCATGTGCTGCAACTGAGACCCTGAAAGACCAAATAAATAAAAGGAAAAAGCTCACCACCTCCAAAGGGGGTGGGGGGCAAGGGGAGTCAGTCCTCAGACTTTGCATGTCAACATGTCATGAAAAGTGAAAGTGAAAGTCACTCAGTCGTGTCCGAGTCTTCGTGACCCCGTGGACAAATTCTCCAGGCCGGAATGCCGGAGTGGGTAGCTGTTCCCTTCTCCAGGGGATCTTCCCAACTCAGGGATCCAGCCTGTGTCTCCTGCTTTCACGGGCAGATTCTTTACCATGGAACCACTAGAGAAGCCCATAGAGTTCTTCAGGAAAGAAGAAGATAGCCACCGAAGATATTCTAAGGTAATTTCTAACAAGTACACATTAATATGAAAAAGGAAATTCCAGATCTATAAACCTTTCATGAAGAAACTCCTTGATGAAACTCAGAGAAGAATCAAAATAAAGGACTCAAAATTGAAAAAGTCATGGTAAAGAGGGCTAGTGAGCTCTGATTCCATTTAAATGTAATGATACCAAAAAGTACATGAATTATGATTAAAAAGCAGATTATAAATAGTATAAAAGTAACAATGACAGGAGTCAACAAATGTCCTGAAAAAAAAGGCCAAGTAGTAAATATTTTACTATTTATTGGGCTGCATGGCCTCTGTCAAGACTATTTTATTTTACAGCTGTAGATCAAAAGCAAGACTACACAACACACCAAAAACCTGAGCATAACAATTGGACAAGTTACAGTGAAACTTTATTTACAAAAGCAAGCAGAAGACCAGATTTGATTGCAGTTTCCTAACTCTATGACAGAAGGGAGGGAAAAGCAAAGTGGTACAATAAAATCCCCATCTTCAGAGTGTTTAAAAACTGCCATCCAGAGACTTCTCAGGGGTTCGGTGGTTAAGAAGCTGTCTTGCAATGCAGGGCACTTGGCTTCCATCCCCAGGCAGGGAACTAGGATCCCACATGCTGTGGAGCAGCTAAGCCCATGAGCCACAGTTAAAGAGTCTACACACCACAATTAGCTCCCCCATGATACAATGAAGATCCTGCATGCCAAATAAATAAATAAATATGAAAAAAATTACCATCTAAAATGGAAATATATCATTCTTTAAAATACACGAAATCCGTCTTTAAATTTTATATATTTTTCTTCAAAGAGAACCTTTTATGGAAAATAACCTTTGAGGATTAAGAAATCCATCTAAAATTCATTTATTTCCTTGGTTTCACTTAAGTTTAATTTTATCTATTAGTTCAATTCAAATAATGTTGAAAAACTTTACTTTAAAAAATTACTCACGGGTTCTTTTCTGCCACAGGATTAATGCCTTTCTTCACTGTTGCTCTTTAGCTTTTTTATGACCACATCCCCAAAAATGAGTATGATTCCATTTCTTTAAAATGGTCATTGAAAAATATTTGGTTTCAAAAAATATTTGTCCATTGATTTCTCTTGGAACTGAAAAACTTCAGAGTATAAAATGAGCAGTTGTGTTACAATTATGATGTGCCTTGCAGGCTTAACATTCTCCACATTTGACCTGTCAGAACCCTCTCTGCTTGTTCTCTGAGCTCCTTACTGTTTTTCTATAAAGTGTTAACTATACGTTAAAATAAGCCACTGTTTGTTTTTTCAGCTTATTCTCTTTGGTCATCCCAGGTCAACTATCCTGATACTGTGTGATCCCCTCTCATATCATCTGACCCTAAAAATACATCCCTCCAAAGTCAAAGAATGTGTTTTTCTTTTCAAGTCATTTTGACAAGTATCCAATTCCTAAAGCATTACAACTGATGGAATTTGGGGCATGAAGACCACTTGTGTGAGAAAATCTTTCCATCAAGACCACTGTGCCTAGTCACCATTTTGCTCTAGTTTTACTCCTTTAGAAAAAAAAAAGAAAAGAGAGAGAGTCCTTTCTCTGAGGGTAGAGTGCTGTTCATAGAACAGAGCTAAAATCAAAAGGGACTTCCCAGTTCTCTGAGAAAAGCAGTAACTGGAGCTTCATAAAAAAGTGCCAGTAACTCATAAACAACTCAGATATCTTTTACAAGGGAGATTGATTTTCAAAATGATAAATCTTTTGACTGATGCTTGTTTAAACATGAACTCAAATTGCCTGAACCCTTTATCGGATACTGTCTTTCAGGGTAATTTCTTTTTTTAATACTTGAAAAATCTTCCTATAATTCCAGGCATAGCTAGAGCACTTTGAACCAGATTGACAGCCATTAATTACATGCCAACCATTTAAATGTTAATACTTTTAATAACTTCTACCATATATTTGAACATGAATCTACATATAATGCTTCAGGCCTAAAAAGTAAAAAGGAAAAGTGTTTTTTCACCCAAATAATCTCCACATCCCTCATGAGCAATCTCATTTCAATAATCATGCATTTTTCTGAAAATCGCTCTCACTCTAATAGAACCAGCTTTTTGTAGAAAAGAAAAAATGAATTCCCTGTACTGTACCAATTACATCTATGGCCCTCTGATCTCATCTTGGAACCACGAATTGTAGATTATAAATTTTTATAATAGGTATATTCTACTCAAAAATCAGTCAAATATTTAAAAATAATTTTCTCTTGAAGAGAAAAGTCTATTCTGAACTTCAGATAGGATAATTCTCCCACACTCCCTAAATAGCAAGGTACATCATCAAACCCAAAGTGCCAAACACTCAGGGTCCCTACAGAAATAGTCATCATGTTTGTTCAGCTGCACATAACCCCACCTATCTCAGCCCCATGCATGCCTGGTATATTTAGTAACCGTTCAAGTTGCTTATCTTTCTTTAGCGTATTCCTTAATAATCCTAAGTAAGAAACTTCTGCCACTCTAAAAATGTATGGCCATTTTGCTTCGAGTCAATGAATCTTGTGGTCTGATATTCTTTCACCCACGCTCTGACTCAGAGTTTATCACTTCTCCACAAAATTCCATGAAAGGAGTTTAGATAGGATATGAGATTATATTAGCAATGTAAGAATCATTGGCTGTCTGCATGCACAAAGATAGCATTGTGGTAATTACCCAAAGGCAATATGAGAGTAAGAATGCCTGGGCCCATGGAGCCCCTTGCTCTGCTGCAGGGTGTCTTGATTTTTGTATTTTGACCAATGATGATATTGGTCAAGGAATGAGTAAGTGTTATGGTAAATTTGTATTAATATATGCAAAATACTGGTAGGTGCTTTCTGGATTCCAAAGAAAAAGAATGAACCACTAAATAATTTCTAATCAAGCCTCAACAAAGTTTGGTTCCAGGAAGACAAGAAGTTGCGGTAATTTTTTTTTTCAATTATGATTAAAGAAGGAAAATTAAAAGGAAAGTGGATATTTAAACAGCAATATCCAAGATCTGAAAGTGAAAGTCACTCTGTCGTGTCCAGTTCTTTGTGACCCCATGAACTATACAGTCCATGGAATTCTCCAGGCAAGAATACTGGAGTGGGTAGCCTTTACCCTTCTCCAGGGGATCTTCCCAAGCTAGGGATTGAACCCAAGTCTCCCGCCTTGCAGGCAGATTCTTTACCAGCTGAGCCACAAGGGAAGCCCAAGAATACTGGAGTGGGTAGCCTGTCCAGCAGATCTTCCCCACCCAGGAATCAAACTGGGGTCACCTGCATTGCAAGCAAATTCTTTACCAACTGAGCTATCAGGGAAGCCCCAGATCCAGCCAGTCCATCCTAAAGGAAATCAGTCCTTCATTGGAAGGACTGATGCTGAAGCTGAAACTCCAATATTTTGGCCACCTGATGGGAAGAACTGACTCATTTGAAAAGACCCCGATGCTGGGAAAGATTGAAGACAGAAGAAGGGGACTGAGAATGAGATGGTTGGATGGCATCACCGACTCAATGGACATGAGTTTGAGTTAACTCCCGGAGTTGGTGAAGGGATGGCTTCATGGACAGGGAAGCCTGGCGTGCTCCAGTCCATGGGTTGCAAAGAGTTGGACATGACTGAGTGACTGAACTGAACTGAACTGACTGACCCAAGATCTAGATTCAATTCTGGAAGGAGTTTTAGATTGGGTAGCCTTTACCCTTCTCCAGGGGATCTTCCCAAGCTAGGGATTGAACCCAAGTCTCCCGCCTTGCAGGCAGATTCTTTACCAGCTGAGCCACAAGGGAAGCCCAAGAATACTGGAGTGGGTAGCCTGTCCAGCAGATCTTCCCCACCCAGGAATCAAACTGGGGTCACCTGCATTGCAAGCAAATTCTTTACCAACTGAGCTATCAGGGAAGCCCCAGATCCAGCCAGTCCATCCTAAAGGAAATCAGTCCTTCATTGGAAGGACTGATGCTGAAGCTGAAACTCCAATATTTTGGCCACCTGATGGGAAGAACTGACTCATTTGAAAAGACCCCGATGCTGGGAAAGATTGAAGACAGAAGAAGAGGACTGAGAATGAGATGGTTGGATGGCATCACCGACTCAATGGACATGAGTTTGAGTTAACTCCCGGAGTTGGTGAAGGGATGGCTTCATGGACAGGGAAGCCTGGCGTGCTCCAGTCCATGGGTTGCAAAGAGTTGGACATGACTGAGTGACTGAACCCAACTGAACTGACTGACCCAAGATCTAGATTCAATTCTGGAAGGAGTTTTAGACCCATCATTTAAATATAGAAATGATTTACTGGGTAAGGTTGTAAGCTTGTCACATAGCAAGGTTTTATGAATATCCTCAGCAGTCTTTAGAAAATAACCATTTACTCTGGACTTACAAATAATCTTCTAAAAAATAAATAAATAATAATCATAATTCCAGAAACTTCAGCATATCTCCTTCATTAGTACTGACAGTCTGTCTAATATTATGGTTGTAAGCATGGCCTCTGAGCCAGACCACCTGAGCTCAAATCTTAGCTGTGCCATTTATGAGCTTGGTCAAGTTATTTATGAGCTTGATCAAGCTGATCTTCTGGTGACTCTATTGCCTTGTTTGTAAAAGTATCCACCTCAAAAGACTGTTGTAAAAATTAAATGTCTCAATTTAATGTGCCTGGCACATGGTGAGAACTACCCGTGATACCCACAATTTATTGCACATTTCACTTTTCACTTTTCACCAGGATCAGATATTTTGCTTAAATCCACTTTATTTTATGTCTTTATAGATGTAAAGTTCTATTTACCATGGAAACCTGACCTAAAGGCAAAGAGAGGTGAACTATTAAGTTCTATTATTCCTTATGTCTTCATTTATGCATTCATTTATTCATCTCATGTATATTGAACATCTCTTATGAACCTCGTAGTGTGCAGGACCCTGAGGACACAAAGATAAATAAAATATAATCTTCGGGGAGTTCCAATGCTTTGGCCACCTGATACAAAGAGCCAACTCATTGAAAAAGACCCTGATGCTGGGAAAGTTGAGGGCAAGAGGAGAAGGGGGCGACAGAGAATGAGATGGTGGGATGGCATCACTGACTCAATGGACATGAGTTTGAGCAAACTCCAGGAGATAGTAAAGGACAGGAGAGCCTGGAGTGCTGCAGTTCATGGGGTCACAAAGAGCTGGACATGACATAGCGACTGAACAACAATATACAAATCCTCAGGGAACAAGAACAGGTTATGTATATTACAAAGCACATCAATGTCACATGTCTTATGGTAGAAGAATGAACAAACCACAGTGGAGGCATGAGTGAGGAAGGAAAAATGAATTCTACCCTGGAGAAGAGTTATGAAAAGTGCCATTGAAGAAGGACCACTTCAGCTGAGTACTGAAAGATGAGCAAAGTTTCCCTGGGGTCTGGTCAGTTTGAGGACAGATTCTTCCACATGCCCAGTTTGAAAGAAGGAAAAAGGAACAAACCAGAGTTTCAGAACATGAGAGGGAAATCAAATGCAAAGAAGCAAGTCAAGCTGAAATGACTGCCTCCCAAAAGTTTGTCACAGAAGCCTGGTGGGCTACAGTCCATGGGTTCGCAAAACAGTCAGACACAACTTAGCAACTAAACAACAACAGCAATGCAACATAGTCCGTTTAGGTAATTACTCAACATCTCTAGGCAGCAGTCCATGTGGTCGCAAAGAGTCGGACACGACTGAGCGACTTAGCAGCAGCAGCAGCAACATCTCTAAAGTGGATAGGTGGGTGGCGAGTGGAGAGGTGTGCGGAGTGGAGAGATGTGCGAAGACTGTGCGTACCAGTGGGAATGTGCAGGTGGCCGGGTGTACTGGGGGGAGGGGATGGGGGAAATGGAGGAGATGCATCAAGAGATAACCCATGAGAGACAGACAGGATCGAGTTACACAGGGTCTTGGATGGCATCTGAAAGGTTTGACTTTATCCCTTATTAGAGAATACTGAAAAGTTTTAACCAAGAAAGTAATGAATAGATTTCCTTTAGAATGTTCTCTTTGGCAGTAATTGGAGAACGCTTGAAAAGAGATTAAGAGTAAAAAGATGGAGAAAACTCAGAGGCTTTTTAACACTAGATCATATGTCTTTAGTTCCAAGCTGCATTTACAGGCCCAAGGAATATTCATATACACTAACCAGAGCTGATGGCTCAGTTGGTAAAGAATCTGCCTGGAATCCAGGAGACCCAAGTTCAAACCCTGGATCAGGAAGATCCCCTGAAGAAGGAAATGGCAACCCACTCCAGTCATCTTGACTGGGAAATTCTGTGGACAGAGGAGCCTGGCAGGCTACAGCCCATTGGATCACAGGAGCCGGACACAACTTAGCAACTGAACAACCACCACAACCAGAGTTCCAGACTCGGATTGCCCTGCAAACATCAGCAGAGCTCCAGGAGCTGCAGGCTTGCTCCCGGCTTCAATACACATGGAGCATTCACGCTGTCAGACCTTCCAGATATTGAGGGTACAGAGAGAAATAAAACATGAGCTCTGTTATTCTCCTCCGAGGGGTCACAAACTAAGACGAGAATGAGACATGTACAAAAATACTGTGATGTATGTACAAGAGATACAAACAAACCACTAGGAAGGCTGGGGCAGAGGGATGCTGAGAAAGGGATTACAGAGAAGCGGGCATTTGAATTGAACCCAAGGTTCAGGAAAAATAAGAACATTTAAGGCAGATTTGTAACTGCCAAGACTCATAAATGTAACATCACTGTGGTGTAGTTTCAGGAAGGACTTCCACTGAACCTCATATTTTGGTGATACTCTGTCACATGAGTCATCATGTGGTATAAGTCAAGAAAAAAACTTTATCCTCAGGGAGCATCTAATATAATAATACCTCTTTTTTTGCTTCTTTTTTAAGTTATTTTCTTTTTTTAATTGAAGTATAATTAATTTACAATATTATGTTAGTTTCAGGTGTACAGCACAGCGATTCAGTTAATATATACACAATTCTTTTCAGATTCTTTTCCCTTATCAAAATATTTAATATGGTTCCCCCTACTATATGCTGCTACTGCTAAGTCACTTCAGTCATGTCCAACTCTGTGTGACCCCATAGATGGCAGCCCACCAGGCGCCCCCGTCCCTGGGATTCTCCAGGCAAGCACACTGGAGTGGGTTGCCATTTCCTTCTCCAATGCATGAAAGTGAAAAGTCATGATTCCTTCCAAAGAAATCCCAGGGTTGATCTCCTTCAGAATGGACTGGTTGGATCTCCTTGCAGTCCAAGGGACTCTCAAGAGTCTTCTCCAACACCACAGTTCAAAAGCATCAATTCTTCGGTGCTCAGCTTTCTTCACAGTCCAACTCTCACATCCATACATGACCACAGGAAAAACCATAGCCTTGACTAGACGGACCTTAGTCAGCAAAGTAATATCTCTGCTTTTGAAAATACTATCTAGGTTGGTCATAACTTTTCTTCCAAGGAGTAAGCGTCTTCTAATTTCATGGCTGCAGTCACCATCTGCAGTGATTTTGGAGCCCCAAAAAATAAAGTCTGACACTGTTTCCACTGTTTCCCCATCTCTTTATTGGTTATCTATTTTATATATAGTATTGTGTATATGTTAACTCCAACTTCCTAATGTATTGTTCCCCACTTTCCCCTTTGGTAACCGTAAGTTTGTTTTCTATGCCTATGAGTCTTTTTCTGTTTTGTAAATAAGTTCCTTTGTATCTTTTTTTTCTAGAACCCACATACAAGCAATGTTATGTGATATTTGTTTTTCTCTGTCAGGCTTACTTCTCTCAGTATGATAATTTCCGTATCCATCTATGTTGCGGCAAACAGCATTCTTTCTTTCTTTTCATGGCTAATATTCCACTGCATATAGGTACTATGTCTTCTTTATGATTTCATCTGTTGATAGACATTTAGGGTACTTCCAGGTTCTGGTTATTGTAAATAGAGCTGCAATGAACATTAGGGTGCATGTACCTTTTCAGATTATAATTTTCTCCAGATATATGCCCAAGAGTAAGACTGCAAAAGCTTATGATAATAATTCTTTATTTTCAGTTCAGTTCAATCGCTCAGTCATGTCCACCTCTTTGCAACCCCATGGACTGCAGCACGCCAGGCATCCCTGTCCGTCACCAACTCCTGGAGTTCACTCAAACTCATGTCCATAGAGTCGGTGATGCCATCCAACCATCGCATCCTCTGTTGTCCCCTTCTCCTGCCTTCAATCTTTCCCAGCATCGGGGTCTTTTCAAATGAGTCAATTCTTCCCATCAGGTGGCCAAAGTATTGGAATTTCAGCTACAGCGTCATTCCTTACAATGAATATTCGGGACTGATTTCCTTTAGGATGGACTGGTCGGATTTCCTTGCAGTCCAAGGGACTCTCAAGAGTCTTCTCCAACACCACAGTTCAAAAGCATCAAGTCTTCAGTGCTCAGCTTTCTTTATAGTCCAACTGTGATGTCCATAAATGATTACTGTGAAAGCCATAGTTTTGATTAATAGACCTTTGTTGGCAAAGTAATGTCTCTGCTTTTTTAATATACTGTCTAAGTTGGTCATAGCTTTTCCTTCAAGGAGTAAGCATCTTTTAATTTCACGGCTGCAGTCACCATCTGCAGTGATTTTGGAGCCCAAGAAAATAACTTCTCTCACTGTTTCCATTGTTTCCCCATCTATTTGCCATGAACTGATGGGACTAGATGCCATGATCTTCGTTTTCTGAATGTTGAACTTTAAGCGAACTTTTTCACTCTCCACTTTCACTTTCATCAAGAGGCTCTTTAGTTCTTCTTAACTTTCTGCCATAAGGGTGGTGTCATCTGCATATCTGAGGTTTTGATATTTCTCCTGGCAATCTTGATTACAGCCTGTGCTTCTTCCAGCCCAGCATTTCTCATGATGTACTCTGCATCTAAGTTAAATAAGCAGCGTGACAATATACAACCTTGATGTACTCCTTTTCCTATTTGGAACCAGTCTGTTGTTCTATGTCCACTTCTAACTGTTGCTTCTTGACCTGCAAATGGACTTTTTAGGAGGCACTGTCAGGTGGTCTGGTTTTCCCATCTGTTTAAGAATTTTCCACAGTTTGTTGTGATCCATACAGTAACAGGCTTTCATGTAGTCAATATTTCAGAAGTTGGTGTTTTTCTGGAACTCTCTTGCTTTATGATGTTCCAGTGGATCTTGGCGATTTTATCTCTGGTTCCTCTACCAAAATTCTTTATTTTGGTATACCATAAACCATGTCCAAGGAGCCGTGGCTGCACGGGCGCAGAAGGGCCTAGAAGAGCCATCCCACGTTGAAGGTCAGGAAGGGCGGCGGTGAGGAGATACCCTTCATCCAAGGTAAGGAGCAGCGGCTGTGCTTTGCTGGAGCAGACATGAAGAGATACCCCACGCCCAAAGTAAGAGAAACCCAAGTAAGATGGTAAGTGTTGCAAGAGGACATCAGAGGGCAGACACACTGAAACCATAATCACAGAAAACCAGTCAATCTAATCACACTAGGACCACAGCCTTGTCTAACTCAATGAAACCAAGCCATGCCTGTGGGGCAACCAAAGACGGGCGGGTCATGGTGGAGAGGGCTGACAGAATGTGGCCCACTGAAGAAGGGAATGGCAAACCACTTCAATATTCTTGCCTTGAGAACCCCATGAACAGTATGAACAGGCAAAATGATATGATACTGAAAGAGGTACTCCCCAGGTCATTAGGTGCCCAATATGCTACTGGAGATCATGGAGAAATAACTCCAGAAAGAATGAAGGGATGGAGCCAAAGCAAAAACAATATCCAGCTGTGGATGTGACTGGTAATAGAAGCAAGGTCCGATGCTGTAAGAGCAATATTGCATAGGAACCTGGAATGATAGGTCCATGAATCAAGGCAAATTGGAAGTGGTCAAACAAGAGATGGCAAGAGTACATGTCAACATTCTAGGAATCAGCGAACTTAAATGGACTGGAATGGGTGAATTTAACTCAGATGACCATTATATCTACTACTGCAGGCAGGAATCCCTCAGAAGAAATGGAGTAGCCATCATGGTCAACAAAAGAGT
>SJYT01083247.1:0-36966 GCA_006410635.1 Cephalophus harveyi
ACCACTCATAAAATATAATTTAACAAATTTCTTTAAAACAATAAAACAGTTTACAAGAAAAAAATTTAAAAACAGAAAACTCCTATAATTTGAAGAAAGAGGCTAAGAGAAACTTACACACACACAAACCTATCAAAAAAATCTAAAATTTAATTTTGAAGTAATCTTTCCTATTAGCATAAATAGAAGTTATAATTTGCTATAAATAATCATCATCTATATAAAACAAGCTGCAGATCATAAGAGAAAAAAATCCTCAGAAAAATGAAGACAGGAAAAAGAAACTAAAGCATAGACAATACAACTAAGGGATCTGATACAAAGCACTGAGGACACGGACAAAGTTCTTCTTTGTGTACTATACACTTCAGCTTCATGGTGTTTGAAAATGATAAAGAAAAATAAGCATTTCAGTAAACATGAATCTGGTTAAAGACTTTTTTTTAAGGGATATGGCAGGATGAGCAGAGAGGTCTGGGGCATCTTTATGTAACCCATGATACTTATTCTTTCTTTCATCTTGGGGAAGAATACAGAACATGAAAATATTACCAGCCGTGAAATAATTTTATGATAAAATTATGCTTAAAGTGACTAAAAAAGTATTTGCACATCACACAAGTTTTCAAAACACAAGAGGAACATCTTGCCAAAGTTAAAACAAGACACTGCAAGAGCAGAAAAGTTGTGTGACAGTGATTTGGAGATCAGGAACTGACATTACTGAGAAAAAATTACGTGCTCTGTAAAAAGTGAAGGAAGCATTTATTGAGCAACTAGAGTATCCAGACACTATACAGAGATTAGGGCTTTATAGAATATAGTCTGTGAGATTACATCTAGGTAGGAAAACGACCTAGAAGAGTACAGTGCTTAAGTCAGTTTCTCACCTTGACGTGTGGCATATGGTAAAATGTAAGAGACTGAAGACGTAAGCTTAGAGACAACTGTCCGAGCTGAAGTACAGGTCTGGGGGCTGTGAGGTCAAAGTACAATAGTTCCCAACATTTCATGCTAACCTTACAGGCCCACCAATCACTCTATAAAAGAGCCTGTGTTCCACCATATTAGGAACAAAATGTCCACTTTTTTTAAGAATGTTATTTATAATACTATTTATAATTTAAAACTTTAAAAATAAAAGAAATCCTTTTCTTTCTGAAGCACACTTTGGAGTTTGGTTTTAAACATTAAGAATAGTAATGCTAGTCTAAGAAGCGTAATCATAGGCTTCTCATTAAGAATAGAGTGAATTATTATCACATTATTCCTAGTAGTAAAATTATTCTTACCTTGGGGTCTGATAGTTGTTAGTGAAAATATTATTAGTGATACTACTCTAACTCCCACCCAGAGGATAATAGTTAAAAAAAAAAAAACAAAAAAAAAACAGCTCTTGTTTAGCTCTGAAAGGTATAGGCTGCTAATTATTAGCTGTGGATCTTCACATAACTTCCTCTGGACCTCAATGTCCTCATCTGTAAAATAAGACTGCTGGACTAGAGAATATTTCCCCACTTTCCTCATCGTCTTGCCTTATCCCTTTCTACCTTGTGACTTTGGTGATTTAGGATCTCTACTGGGATTTTTGAGGGCAGAGTGGAAAACAGCAGAAACCCACTAAACTTTGAAGAAAAGGAATAAGCATTATGTAAACAAATAGAATAAGGAGAGAAATAGGGAAAGTTAGCCAAAATACATGTTTACAAAAAGAAATGGAAAGATTAAGGAGCCATAATGGTTCAAAGTAGAGGATTATGAACTTCATTGTCAAAATTAGTATGAATAGCAGTTTCAGTTATACTGAAATCAGGAAAGACAGTGAGAAATGCAAGAGACACAGACTTATAAATGTTATTCATAGCACACAGGAATGCTTTACAAATAACCCCCAAAATCTTCCCAAGTTCCCCCAAATATATGGAGAAGATGTCCTACTCCCTGGCTTAATCACTCATAATTCTGCCCCAACACAACCCCACACTATTTTCCACAGGTTATTCCCTTGAATCCATTTGGCTTCATCATTTCATACAAACCTACGATACCTCCCCTTCATTATCATTCAATGTTCTACCTGAAATGCATTCTCCCTTCTCTCAATTTATAGCAACAATTTATCATGCTCTAACTACGTGGCTTGTTTCTGGTTTTTTTGGGTTGTGCTGGGTCTTCTAACCACGTTTGAGGCACTGTTTTAAGCACTTGGCATGTATCAACTCACTTAATTCTCTCAACAATCCTAGGAAGGAGGTCAAGTAACTTGCTGAAGACTACACAGTAGCAGAGTCAGGATTCTAACACAGGCAGTCTGGCTCCAAGGAGCCTATCCCCTTAACCTGCTAACTAGTCCTAAAAAGCTCAGCTGGAATTCTGTCACCTTCCTGAAATTCTCATCTGCTTAGCAATTACTCCTGCCTCAGGAGTTCTTAAGTACACCACTCATTTGTCACTTACCACAGAACTTGGGTTGTTACTTATCTTTTGTGTACATGTTCTATCTTGTCTAAGGACAAGATCTTATTTATTCTGTAACAACACTACTTAGAACCTAATAGAACTTATTATACAAACACAAAACTGCTTATTAATGAAACTATAATTGTATTTAACATTTACTGAAGACATATGCCAGGTTCTGGGCTAAGTACTTTGTATGTATTGTCTCATTTAAACCTAACAACCCTTAGGTAGGTATTAATACTGCATGCACCTCCCAATATTATAGATGTGGAAACTGAGGCTCAGAGAAAAGCCATGTATCTTGTCCCATATCACAAAGTGGCCGTGATGGTCTTACCTAAGGGTCTAACCAGACTCTTAATCTCCACCCAACCACAAAACACCCTGAAGACAAAATCAGTCCTAACAACTCAACTCAACTCTCACTTACTCTGCAGCACTATTCTGAACACCAAGCATTCAGGATTAAGAGGCACAGCTTCTCACAGCCCACGAGGGCCTCAGGACCACATTCTGATGCCACAGGCAGAGCTGCCATCCCCAAAACTTAAGGAAGACTTTAACTTATATTTTAAACCAAAATAATCCTTGGAAACTCTTCCATCCCATTCCTTCTCCCTTCAGGCTCCCCGACTCCCTATACCCTAGGACTTATCTCTAGTTTCTGTACTATAGAGAAGGATCCCACTAATCCTAACAACTGTAACTTGCCCAAGATTATGTAGCAATACTCCTCATCAAAGGTCTAGCCCCACCATACTAGCCTTCCTATAAATGGCATAATTTTCTCCTCCATTTTCTACTCTTAATAACCATTAATTTCTGCATAAGCATCTCAGAATCCCTGTATTATTCATACTTCCCACAGAAGAAAATAATCAGATATACTGGATTATCTAAAACAGTATCAAATTTTATTCTCCTACCCCTGAGTCAGTAATGTAAAATTGCATCTTGATTTCCACCAGGAGGAAATTCAAACAATTCCCAGAAGAACAGAAAGAAGAAAGATCTCCATAAGCTGACCAAAGGCAAGCCAAGTTGATAAGCTACAATCCATCTGGAAAGGACTCAGGCCCAAGACCACTGGAGGCTGGCTACTGCTCACGCAAAGTGCAACAGACATCCCTCACTTTCCTGTTTTTATTTTACATCCTCTCAACTAACCTCAGGTTCCTATCTTTCTGACAAACCTCAATTCTAGGAGCCTGTAAAGAGAAGGGAAAGTAATAAGATAAGAGTGTCAAGTCACTTTTGGCATAATGGCTTTTTGATGAGAACTATCTTGGACAGGAAATTTGCCACAAGGAATAGGAGAAGAGTTTTCAGGTAAACCAACAGATCCCTTATTTTTACCACAGAAGCTCAAGACGTCCTGAAAATGTGTTACATACACTTAGTATCTCCCCCACTGCAAAGCACCTGCAGATATTCTGGGTTAGAAGGAACTCACTTGGGCCATTTCTGTGGTCTAAGGAAGTCTGCCGCCTATACTCCTGCCGGCCATCATTCACCAGGTTGAGTGGTTTGGAAATCATCTACGTCACCTTGGTTCAAATATGATGATTTCCTAGGCCTTACAAATTATGTGTTTGCTTATTAAGACTGAAGCCTTCTCTGAAAGGGAAGAAAATGCCCTATTTTACTTTAGTAATATATCTTAATTTTGATATATATCGAGTTCATTATAGATTAAGGATAACTTCCTGCTAACATGTTACCCAAATTAGGACAATAAGAGTGGAAATGAAAAAGACAAAAAAGCATAAATTTAGAAACAAAGTGATTTAGTGACTCATTGAGCTTAAGTAAAGGAAGAGTAAGGGCAAAAAAAAAAAAAAACCAGTAAGAGTAACAGTGTCAAGAACAGCTAAAGAGGAAAGTCAAGAAAGTGTTTTGACTGGAGGTGAAGGGAGGGGGTATTGGTGTGCAGTTGCTACAGAGATGGTATTTAAACATATTTAGTTTCAAGACACAGGTGAAATTTTGGGCCTCAGTTTTGGAAGGCCTCAAGAAGATATAGATTTGGAGCCTAAAAAAGCACAGCAATGACATAGTTTTTAGAGAAAGAAAAAATAATAGCAAAACATTTAAACAACAGCATTCCACAGACACTACATTTTGAAGATAATCTAACTTTTCAGATGAACAGTACTTTATTCTATAGTGTATTTGGACTAATTTACTATAAAGAAAAAGCTAAAAAATTTATCTTTCTTTTCCAGGCTATGAACTGACAGAAAGGAACTACAAGTAAGAATGGTTTCAGAATTACTGATCGTCCAAAGCTAAGTCTGAGTAAAACACACCGCTTTTCAGGTTTCTCTATGAACAACAAAATTTTGGGGGGGAAAAAAAACTGGTATACTAATACTACTGCTTTACAATATTTGTGAGAATATAACAGTTTTAAAAGCACATTAACTGAACTGTTGATAATTAATAAACCTGGAGAATAGGTATATAGATGTTCATTATACTAGTGTCTCCAGTTCTGTGTATGTTTGAAACTTTCATAATAAAAAGTCTAAAAGAAAAGCTACCTATAAGTATTTTTAAAGTTCTATCTGCAGTTAAGGCTTGACAACTCAAAATTCTTAAAACTTTTCAAATAATGTTTTATTCATGCTCAACAGACCAGTGAAATTTAGTGTCTATAAAAAGGAGAAAAGGACATGAGGAACATGACCATGTTCACTAAATGAAGAAAGTCAGTCCTATTACCCATGTTGGCAGAGTTCGACGTTTGTCATTTTTCTCGTCAAAGAACTTACATTTGTTAAGGAAAAAATTTACAGACAATATATATGTACAGTTTTGGTTAGTAAAGGCAACATAAGTGTTTATCCCCAGTCATCAATGATTAATTTGTTAAGCCTGTTGGTTAGTTCTCCTGTTACTTAAAATCGTCTTCTACTCTAGCGAATAACCAAATAAACAAATTTCTTATGGAGATGCAAAAAAAAAAAAAAGGGGGGGGGATGAAAAGTGAATATCCATAAATAATGCCCAATCCTAAATTGTGAAGAACATATTTAAGCTTACATAAAATAGTAAGTTAAGAAAAAAAAGTTGAATGTCTTAAGAACTGACATATTTTAAGATATGACTTAAATAGGTTTAACTCAAATCACTCTATGGCAGCACTACAACTAATAGAGAGCACCAAATTCACATTTAGATTTACCACTTATCTATGATCAAGATTAGTTTACATGGTTTGTAAGCACCACTCTTTCCTCCCTATTATAAATACCGCCCAAAAAGGACAACCAAATTTGGTTCCCTCTTCTTTGGTGAATTCTAGGACAGACCTGCCTCTTGAGAAATCTGTATGCAGCTCAGGAAGCAACCGTTAGAACTGGACATGGAACAACAGACTGGTTCCAAAAGGAAAAGGAGTACGTCAAGGCTGTATATTGCCACCCTGCTTATTTAACTTCTATGCAGAATACATCATGAGAAATGCTGGGCTGGAAGAAACACAAGCTGGAATCAAGATTGCCGGGAGAAATATCAATAACCTCAGATATGCAGATGATACCACCCTTATGGCAGAAAGTGAAGAGGAGCTAAAAAGCCTCTTGACGAAAGTGAAAGAGGAGAGCGAAAAAGTTGGCCTAAAGCTCAACATTCAGAAAACAAAGATCATGGCATCCGGTCCCATCACTTCATGGGAAATAGATGGGGAAACAGTGGAAACAGTGCCAGACTTTATTTTTGGAGGGCTCCAAAATCACTGCAGATGGTGATTGCAGCCATGAAATTAAAAGATGCTGACTCCTTGGAAGAAAAGTTATGATCAACCTAGATAGCATATTCAAAAGCAGAGACATTACTTTCCCGACTAAGGTCCGTCTAGTCGAGGCTATTGTTTTTCCTGTGGTCATGTATGGATGTGAGAGTTGGACTGTGAAGAAGGCTGAGCACTGAAGAATTGATGCTTTTGAACTGTGGTGTTGGAGAAGACTCTTGAGAGTCCCTTGGACTGCAAGGAGATCCAACCAGCCCATTCTGAAGGAGATCAGTCCTGGGATTTCTTTGGAAGGAATGATGCTGAAGCTGAAACTCCAGTACTTTGGCCACCTCATGCGAAGAGTTGACTTATTGGAAAAGACTCTGATGCTGGGAGGGATTGGGGGCAGGAGGAGAAGGGGACAACCAAGGATGAGATGNCCATTCTGAAGGAGATCAACCCTGGGATTTCTTTGGAAGGAATGATGCTGAAGCTGAAACTCCAGTACTTTGGCCACCTCATGCGAAGAGTTGACTTATTGGAAAAGACTCTGATGCTGGGAGGGATTGGGGGCAGGAGGAGAAGGGGACAACCAAGGATGAGATGGCTGGATGGCATCACGGACTCGATGGACATGAGTCTGAGTGAACTCCGGGAGATGGTGATGGACAGGGAGGCCTGGCGTGCTGCGATTCATGGGGTCGCAAAGAGTCGGACACAACTGAGCAACTGAACTGAACTGAAAGACTACATGTTTGAGAAAAACCTAGCACACTGCAGATGTGCAATTCTCTTAACGGGAATTATCACTACCTTTAATTCCCAGGATGCTGTCACTAGGTAGCAGTCTCATTCCCCAGGTGAATTACACAGCATAACAAAATAAACCAGTTTCCTTGCTGGCAATTTTGCCTTGAATCATTTCCAGGATTGTTTCTTCTAACAGAACTATGTTGTCATGAGACTTCAGAGAGAAGCAGCACAGATACATATAAGTAGAGACAAAAGACCTATCAGTAATTCCCTTTTTCTACATTATTATTAAAGCACTGCTTTCATATTTCAAATTGAGGTATTTCACTTTTTTTCAGATAACAAAGTCATTCTCATCTTCAACAAACATTTATAACTTTTTCCTTTATGAAAGTAAAAGTTACATACCATAAAATGCACGGATCTTAGTATTCGGCTTGGTAAATTTGAACAAATGAATACACCAACTGATGAATCTGGAAGTTCTGTGTACTGGTCTTGAAACTGTTCTGTAAGTTAAAAATATATGAAAATTAAAAATTACCCTGAAAGCGTATACATGAATTTCATCACTTGAATCCCAAACCAAGCTATAGAATATTTCTATCACCCTCAAAAGTTCCCTTTTGGGACTTCCCTGGTGGTCCAGTGGCTAAGACTCCACTCTCCCAATGCAGGGGGCCAGGGTTTGATCCCTGGTCAGGGAACTAGATCCCACATCCTGCCAACAAAGACCCAGCAGTCAAATTAATTAATTTTTTGAAAACTGAAGAGTTTCTTTACAGAATATGTTCCCTTTTGTCCCTTTCCAGTTATCCACAGCCTTTACCCAGAAACTGCTTTCCTGATTCCATCACCATACCTAAGTTTTGTCTGTTCTTACATTTTTTATAAATGGCATCTAACAATACATACTTGTGTTTGGTTTCTCTTGCTCTGAATAATATTTCTGAGATTCTATGTCATTATATGAGTCATTAGTTTATTATTATTGTGAAGAAAGATTCTATGAACATTTTTATCAGTTTCTGTGTGGACATGTACTTTGTTCCTCTTGATGAAGCAAGATTTCACTTGAAAAAAAAAAACAAATTCACATATAAATTAGCCTGTGAAGTCATATAGATGATTTATATGTATACACATAATAAACATATACCATTACATATATAATGCAAATACATATAGTATAGATATTTATCTACCTACCTGTGTGTATGTATTTGTGTGTGTGTACACACAAATGGACTCTGAGAGGTCTACCTGGAATAGCCCCAAAGATACATTAAACGAACTTATAAAGTTCACAATGAAAATAAGTTTAGATAATATTTCAATTCTTCTTAATAAGTATATTATATTTTAACTTAAGTATAATTCAAAAGAGAAACAAATTTCTCTCCATGTAAGTTACTCTATCTTGCATCAGTGAAATACCATCTTCTCACAACAAATCCCCTTTCCAAACTAGAATTTCAGAACATTAAATATGACCATCTATCATGAATTAATCTTTTTATGCTAGAGGGTAAAATCCAAAATATGTTAAGGTTACAAGATTTTATTTTATTGTCTTGCTTTTTTAAAAAAGTTAAACATGGAAATAATTCCATTGGCTAATATTTAACATGAGTAAAGACCATTCCATCCTTATTCAGAAAAAGACCTCCATTCCAAAAAGCAACCTACTCCAGCACTGTCTGTGACAGAGACATTCTGACCTTCAAATTCCATGTGTAATTTTCAGCAGCTAGAAGGATCTTTAATTTCCAGAGACAGGAACATTGAGAAACATACACATAAATCTGATTTTTGATGAGATCAATTTGAAATCCCCAACCCTGTTTTTGATAAACAGATGATGATTTTCAGGGGACTAGGAGTGGTTCTTCATTTAACATCACACATAAACTGCCAAGACTACAAACTGAACATTACAAATGGTTCCAAAAATTTACCATCGCCTGCTTTAGCAAAGGTTTGCAAACTGCAAAAGGGAAAAAACCCCTCTTCTAGTCTTTGATCTTTCTCCATCTTTTATTCCTCCTTCCAAAAAATGAGCAATTTCAAGACCATACAACTCAAATGGACTGTATTTTTAATCTTAAAAAACATTCTTAGCATCCGGATGTTCCATAACTTTCACAGATGTGGAACTGTTTACTTAAAAACCCATTATTTCACTCTGAAAATATATAATTTTTATTTTTCTAGTAACTGTACCTTTTTCTAAAAAGAAAAAAACAAACTTGATTAAGTGTTACAAAAATGACAGCAGTTCCAAAGAGCTACAATTCCCAACTTTCAATATCTTTTTGCCTGTTTTAGAGAACTAAAATTTTATTCCTATTTTTAAAAATGTTTCTCTTCCAGACCAAGAATAGAAAATAGATTAAATCAAATGTGTAGACCCCATACTCCCTCTGGTGGTCCTTCACTCTTATTAACTAGCTGTTTTCCAAAAGGCTAGAACACTAAAATAAGCTTAAAACCAACTTGCCCCATTTAAGGATTATAGCCTTACATGTTTGAGTTTCAGTTGAATGCAGGTCAAGTCTCATCATGACAAAAATGAGGTACAAATAATTTGAGTGCTTGAATTTTAGTGTTTCAAATACTACTGAAATCACGGGGATGATCCAGAGAGATGATATGGGGTGGGAGGTGGGAGGGGGGTTCAGGATTGGGAACCCATGTACACCCGTGGCTGATTCATGTCAGTGTATGGCAAAACCAATACAGTATTGTAAAGCAAAATAAAGTAAAAATAAAAATAAAAACAAATACTACTGAAATATCCTTAGGAACTTAGCTACGTCCACAAAGTCCTGCTATAAATTACTTTAACCTGTTTCATTTGGCAGAACTACTTTTTACACAACAAATAAGCATCTTTTTGGGAAAAAAAAAAAACCCACTTAAGTGGCTACTGTTTTTAAATCAATAGTTACATGATTTACCTACCAACTTCCATCTAGTCTCGAATGACTGTAAATTTAATTTTCCTTAAACTTTTAATTTTCCTGGCATAATGTCAGAAGTTAAAAATGCACTGTAAAAAAAAAAATTCAGAATGTAAAATAATGAAAAACAAAATCTGATTACTAATCAGCTAGGTTAGAAAGTTCAAATAGTTTCAGAATTATAAAAAGTATAAATAATTTAACTGTTCAGCATAAAATAAGTACAGAATTCAGTATGCCAAAATATGTACAATATAGATTCTTTGTTAGGAATAGTGAAAAATTAAAGGCCTACAGAAAATATTCTTAATAACAGATACAGCACGCATTTTACTGTTAAATAAACAAGTATTACTATCTAACAGTATCGTGTGATTCAGCCTCAAACATAGCTTGTTTCACATATGTCCCTGTTTTTCTGTAGCTTTGTTTAATCAAAAATATTGCCCACCCCCAAATTCAAAAGGAGCCACACCTGAGGGTAAGTAACTTAAAAATACTCCCAACATTTATTATGTAGATATAAGAATTCAACTTATATTTAATTTTGAAACTATAATGTGGTTGATCATTTTACGATACGGTCTACCACAAGTTAAAAGTGGACAGAAATCAGTAATTAAAACATGGAAAAATTGAATTTGAAAACAGTATTTTAATTAAAGGGCACTTTTACAGTTAAAGTTCCCAAAACATGCTTTTGTAAATTAAACTATGAAATATAGCTTTAATTTACGTTATCTGATACATTTAAGCATCACAAGATAAAAACTATGAAACTTCTAATTATACACAATAGTTAGACTAATACACTCCTATACACTTTAAACAACAATTATATCGATCACCCATAACCCTAGTCTCATAAGATTCCTCAGAACTACTTATACAGAATAAAACCCACTCTGAACAAGTCACTGCTCAATCTACCTTTGCTAAGCATCGAAAAGCCAACTCAGCTTTCAACAGTAATAATTTCTTCTACAGCTATAGAAAGAGAATGTTCTTCCTTCTCTAGACTGATTGTTCTAAGCTAAGACTTTAGGAAACACAATAACCGAAATATGTTCTTTTTCCAATGCAAGCATAAACAGAAAATTGAAGATTTCACTAGTTGCCTAATCCAATATTTTAAAATGTTCATGTTTGAAAGACAAAGAACTCACAGCAGATAAGCCTGTTGTTTTAGAGAAACAAAAAAAATTTTATAAAAACTATCTTTGATTAAAAAAAAAAAATCCCGAACAGTCACAACTAGCCTATTGGTTAGAGTGCACCTTTCAAAGGTGTTACTAATTAACATGTGACTAAAATTACCATTCAATGAAGCACAAATAAAGTAACATAATTAAATCAAAAGTGTAACTGTCCTTAAGAAGTTCCTTACATCTCTTATTCAAATCATATCCAGCACAGACATTTAAAAAAAAAAACATAAGAAGAAAAATCTGAGTTATCTAAACCTTCATAATATATTTTAAAATAATTATATATTATTTTAAAACTTTTTCTATAGATGCCCTAAATTGGTCAGGGCCGTAACTGTAGATTTTAAGTGAGGTCAGCTGGGAGAGAGAGAAACAGAAAATAAGTGAAAGTATAACATAAAAACTTCCACAAGAATAAAAAGTTGTTCAACTCTACCCTCGAATTTTAAAATATATACTCTTATGCGGGGCGAGGGGGGGAAATGGGTGAAGGAGAATTCTCATAGACTATTAAAAATACTGAACCAAAATATGCCTTAACTTTCCCCTTGTCTACAATATAACAAAACGAGAAGACAATGAACATAAACACTCCTGTGTGCCCTCAGAGAGGCAAAGAAAGCTCCCATTCAAAGCTAAGCCTTATTCCACTCTTGTAAAGTAAATCCAAAACCACGAGCTCAAACTGCTTCATGCAGAATTTACTGAATGGCGGCCAAACGTTGTACACTCTGTCCTGAACCACAGCGAAGGATATCTCGAGCTCTGCATTCTCCATTTACAACTTGTACCTTACTATGCATGCTTTCACCACCACTGCAGAAACCGATTTTTAAACTAAGATGTTCCTCCTGGCCAAGTCAATGGAAAGAAGGCAATCTACACGCTGGCGACGCTCCCCACCTTCCCACCCACCCCGCACCCCAATCAATACTGGTTTTTGACTCCTATACTGCGGTCAGCACATCTTTTAAAAAAAAAAAATCATTATGGGAGAAGGCGTTACAAAGCCCCTGGAGTGAACTGAATTACCGAACCCTGAAACAATTTTTCAGTGGCTCTCACCTGGCACTTGGGATAATCACCTGTTGCAACGGCGCTGCCCCGGTCCCCTCTTACCGGCAGTCGAGGGCGGGGAGGCCGTGTTCCCAGTCACTGGTCCCCCTCCCGGGGCGGCAGGTGAAAGACGGCGAACGCGCATATCCTCACCCACCGCCCCGGGAGCGCAGACCGAAAGCCGGGGACCGCGGCTGCGGCGGGACGCTCCGTTATCCCTCCCTCGGCGGGCCCGCCAGGTGAGCGAGGCTCCATCGCGCCCGCGATGCGTCCCGGCGCACGGCTCACCGCGGGCCCACTTCTCCCGCCGCCCGGGCCCGGGAGACCGAAGTTTCTCGCCCGGCTCGCGGCGGCGGCGGCTCACGGGCCGCCTGGCTCTCGGGCGCCGGGCCGCGGGCGAGTCGGGGGCCGCCGAGACGGGAGCCGGAGCCGGGACCTGTTACCCAGGGCGGGAAACCAAAAAAAAAAAAAAAAAGCCGAGTGAGGACCAGCGGGGCGCAACCGGCCTCGTCTTCCCGAGGGAGAGTGGGGCAGGGGCGGGGAGCCGCTCCCGCGGCCGCCCGGCTCCGCGCCTCCCGGAGGCGAAGGGAGCTCCGGCCCCGCTCGCCCGGCGGGACGCAGAGGATTCCCGCGGGGGAGCCTGAGCGCCTCCAGCGCGCCCGCTCCGAGGCGTCCCGGCCCCGCCGGCCCCGCAGCGCGGTTCCCGGGCTGGGGCGCCGCGTGGGGAAGCGGCGCAGCGGCGGCAGGACCGCGAAGGAGGGAACGCGGCTCCCAGGGCCAGGCGGCCACCCCGCCTCATCCCCCCGTGGCCCATGGCGCCAGTACCTGTCGCCGTGGCGGCTCGCCCGTTCTGTCGCTCTGCCTCAGCCGCGCGCCGCCGGCCCTTCAGCCCGCCCAGCAGGCCGCCAGCGCGCCGGACGCCGCCGCCGGAGACTGGCAGCGCCCGCGAAGCGGCCAGAGTCCCCCCGGGCAGCGCCCGGCGCAGTCCCGCCCCCGCGGGCCGCAGGACCCGCCTTCCATAGGGCCCCGGGGCTGTCAGTCTGCCCCAAAAGACGCGCGGGCTGTCGCTCCTCCCATTCCGATTGGCGGCTGAACGCCGTCCATGCAAATAAGGCCCCGCCCCCGGCCATTTGCACCTCCGCCTTGGTGTAACCTCCGCCTCCCCCACGCCAGCCCACGTGTCTGGCCCTTGCCCCTTTGTGGGCGCTGTAGGGAAGAAAGGGAGGAAACTGACCGGAGCCCCCTCACTCCATCCCTTACCTCCGGGGAAACTAATGCCCAAGCAAGCTAGTGGACTTCACATTGGGACCTCTCTCTGACAGTTCTGCCTTCCTGTCCGCCCACCAGACCTGATTCGGGGATGGAGAGGGGCAGGCCAGGCTTGTTTGCTCAGGTAAGCAAGCTAGGTTAGCCCCGGGAAACAATACCAGGGGAACTGGTATTGTCCATTTGGAACTAGAGGGAAAAAATTTCATCTGGAGAAACCATAGCACGTAGCACTTGCCTCTGGACACTCAGGGACTGTTAAGACTAGGCTTTCCCACCGTCTTCTACCTTTCAAACATGAGATCCCAGGTGACTGAGACAGCAGAGGATTTCTGTGTTCTCTTAAAAGATGTCTGTGTTCTCTGCCGCCTGCCAACGGGTAGGTCTGCTGAGCAGCTGGACTTCAGGAGGGGGCTCAGGCCCCTGGAGTGAAATGGCCAAACCAAGATTCGGATGAAGGGGACTGAGCTAGCAGCTCCTGGGCCTTAGGGAGTGGCTTGCTCAATCTCCTCATTTTTGAGGAAACAGGAACCTGAAGTCCCGCAACTGTGGAGCTTAATAATTACCTATGGAAACCTATCGTCTCCTAACTCCATATCTGGCCTCAACACTATATCACTTAGGGTCATTTAGGTATTTATGAAGAGCTTCTTCTACAAATAACCATCCCTGCCTTCAAGAGGTGCCACCTTCCGAAACAACCACTAGAGCTGACGCTGAAACCTCCTCAATGAGGGCAAAGGCCCTGCTTCAGTGCCTAGAAGCTTACCTTTTTACCAGATGCCAAGGAGTGTCACTGAAACAGTTTATTTGTGCATTAATTCTGCATACTAATACCAATCATTTAAGAATCTACTGTGATTTTAATGGGGCTTCTCAGGTGGCGTGCTAGTGGTAAAGAACCCACCTGCCAAGGCCCGAACTTCAAGAGTCACGGGTTCAGTCCCTGGGTTGGGAAGATCCCCTGGAGGAGGGCATGGCAACCCATTCCAGTATTCTTGCCTGGAGAATCCCCATGGACAGAGGAGCCTGGCAGGCCACAGTCCATAAGTTCTCTCAGACACAACTGAAGTGACTTAGCATACACCCACATGCTTTTTAACAGCCTGGAATTAAGCACTGTGCTACATGCACGGCATACTGAGGTGCGAGGACATTGTGCAGACCTAAGAGACAGTGCCATCCATATTGCATGTCCGTGGGCCTCATGTTTCAGAGATTGTGACAAGATACCTGTATAGGGAGTGCAGGACTCCCAGGAGCAGGACAATCGGCTCTTCCTGGGGGAGGGAGTCAGGGAAGGCCTCATTGAAGAGGTGACGCTAGATCTGAGTTGTAAAAGAGTATCAAGAGATGGTGTTTGCCAGACTGATGGATGTGGAAGAGGAAGAAAAGAAACTCGGGGCGGGGGGAGATGTGTATAAGAGACAGGTTGTACACTCTGTCCTGAACCACAGCGAAGGATATCTCGAGCTCTGCATTCTCCATTTACAACTTGTACCTTACTATGCATGCTTTCACCACCACTGCAGAAACCGATTTTTAAACTAAGATGTTCCTCCTGGCCAAGTCAATGGAAAGAAGGCAATCTACACGCTGGCGACGCTCCCCACCTTCCCACCCACCCCGCACCCCAATCAATACTGGTTTTTGACTCCTATACTGCGGTCAGCACATCTTTTAAAAAAAAAAAATCATTATGGGAGAAGGCGTTACAAAGCCCCTGGAGTGAACTGAATTACCGAATCCTGAAACAATTTTTCAGTGGCTCTCACCTGGCACTTGGGATAATCACCTGTTGCAACGGCGCTGCCCCGGTCCCCTCTTACCGGCAGTCGAGGGCGGGGAGGCCGTGTTCCCAGTCACTGGTCCCCCTCCCGGGGCGGCAGGTGAAAGACGGCGAACGCGCATATCCTCACCCACCGCCCCGGGAGCGCAGACCGAAAGCCGGGGACCGCGGCTGCGGCGGGACGCTCCGTTATCCCTCCCTCGGCGGGCCCGCCAGGTGAGCGAGGCTCCATCGCGCCCGCGATGCGTCCCGGCGCACGGCTCACCGCGGGCCCACTTCTCCCGCCGCCCGGGCCCGGGAGACCGAAGTTTCTCGCCCGGCTCGCGGCGGCGGCGGCTCACGGGCCGCCTGGCTCTCGGGCGCCGGGCCGCGGGCGAGTCGGGGGCCGCCGAGACGGGAGCCGGAGCCGGGACCTGTTACCCAGGGCGGGAAACCAAAAAAAAAAAAAAATTTTTTTTTTTTTTCTAGGCCAGAGTCTGTGGGGGAACAGTCAGTTCCGATGGCAGCCGGGCTGGCCCCACCCTCTCTCAGAAAACCACTCCGGTCACTGCACTTGCCCTCCTCAGCACTTGGAAACACATGTGCTTTGCAATTTCCCTGAGCTTTGCTGCCCTTTAGAATTCGAAGATAACATGGGCCCCAGCTACAAACACCCGGGTGTGGAGTGAGCAACCCTCTCCTCAGGCACAGAACAGTTTGCAAAACCTGTCACCACAGCAGGCCTCACCGGCCTGTGACCCGTGTTCCAATTAACACTTTGCTGTCGCTGTCTTGAAATTCTTACTAAGTTTTTAACAAGGGGCCCACATTTTTATTTTGCATTTGGACAAATTGTCAGTCCCACCTGTCCCTATCAATGCCCCTGGCCATGCTTCTGCTACTGCTCAAGCCATATCTTACTTAAAGCACTTGGCACAGGGAACTCCCTGGTGGTCCAGTGGTTAGAACTCCACAATTTTCACTGTTCAGGGTGCGGATTCATTCCCTGATCAGAGAACTAAGATCCCAGAAGTTTCATAGTGCAGCCAAAATAAGAAAAAACATTTGGCATTCACTTGGTTTGTTCACATACATTGTATCCCTCATTCTCACAATGATAATATGGAGAAGGCTTGTGTTACTACTGGTCCTGTCAGTTGAGAAAACTGAAGTGTGGCAACTTTCTCCAGGGGCAGAGTTTGTACCTGAACCCAGCCCTCCTGGGCACTATTCCATTAGCTACAGTACCACCTCCATATTGGTTTCGGAATCCTCTCAAAGGCAGATTTGTAAATGAAGGATTTTGAGTCACAATATCATGGGATGAGTATGTCATTTCATGGATATAACCTTTTATATACTTTTTCATCACTTTTGAAAAACTCAGCCATTATATGTTCAAATACTGTTTCTGTACCTTTTCCCCTTTCCTTCTGGGCTCCTAGTTGAAATATATATTATACCTTCTCCCTACATCCCTTTCTTCTGTTTTTTCTGTCTTTTGTTCTTAAATGCTTTATTCTAAAAATTTTTCTTCTCTTTCAATTCACTAATTCTCTCTTCAGCTTTTTAAAAAATTCTCCTCCATTGGGCTCTCAAATTTGGTTATTCTATTTGTTTTCTTTCTTTTTTTTTTTTTTTAGTTCTAGACTTTCTATTTGGTTCTTTTTCAGATCTGCTATGTCACTTTCTCTTAGTGCCCTAGTTAATTTTCAAGTTTGGCTTTTCTCTCCTTAAACATGGTAATTATAGTAGTTTCAGGGTCTGTGCCCATGGTGGGCGGCAGGGCACAATCTGGAATCCTCCTGGGTCCACTTTCATTGTCAGTTTTTCCTACTGATTCTTCTTCGTGCTGTTTTATCTCCGTATGTATCTGGTTATGTTTTGGACATTGCATTTAAAAAATCATTTGAGGCAGCAATGATATCTTCCTCCAGAAAGGATTTCTAGGGACTTCCCTGGTGGTCCAGTGGCTGTGACTCTGAGATCCTATTGCAAGGGACCTCAGTTCCATCCCCAGTCAGAAAACTAGAGCCCACATGTCCCAACTAAAAGATTCTACATGCCACAACTAAAGACCCTGCATGCATACCTCAACTAAGATGCAGTGCAGCTAAATAAATAAAATGATTTCTAAAAGAAAGAAGGACAAAGGATTTCCATTTGTTTCCCCATCCTGGGGAAACACTAGCAAGTTAGGATCCTCAACCCAATTTTGGCTTCCCAGGTGGTGCTAGTGGTAAAGAACCTGCCTGCCAATACAGGAGACGTAAAAGACACGGGTTCGATCCCTAGCTCCGGAAGATTCCCTTCAGGAATGGCATGGCTACCCACTCCAGTATTCTTTCCTGGAGAATCCCACGGACAGAGGAGCCTGGCGGCCTATGATCCATAGGGTAGCAAAGAGTCAGACACGACTGAAGCAACTTAGCATGCATGCAACCCAATTTCAGGGCTTTTGATTTTGAGCCTCTCTGATAACTTGAAGAGTCTGTGGGAGGGTTTGTTCATTTATGGGTCCCCCTTAGTCAGTGCTACAATTCTCTGAGGTCCCATTCAAAAATGGGAGGATTTTTTTTTTTTTTTTAGTTATATACTGTTTCATAGCAAACTGTCCCCAAATTTAGCAGTTTGAAACAGATGTCAGCAGATTTTTTTTTCTTAAAGGTCCAGATGGTAAATATTTTAGGCTTGCAGGCCATATGGCCTCTGTCATAACTACTCAACTCTGTCATTATAGTATGAAACACCCATAGACAGCACATAAATGAATGGCCTGACTATATAATAATAAAGCTTTATTTGTAAAGATAGGCAGCCATCCTCAACCTGATAGAATATCTGCAAAAAAGCTCACAACTTGGTAATATTGTACCTAATACTGAAAAACTGGATTACAAATCCAGAAAACAAGACAAGGAACAAAACAGGATGTCCACTCTTGCCACTTCTATTTACTATTGCTTTGGAGGTCCTAGCCAGAGCACTTAGTCAAGAAATAGAAATTAAAAGGCACCCACGGTTTGGCCACTATGAAAAACAGTATGGAGGTTCCTCAAAAAAAAAAAAAAAAACAATGAAATACCATATGATCCAGCAGTTCTGCTCCTGGGTATATAGCTTGAGAAAATGAAAACACTAATTCTAAAAGATAAACGCACCCCAGTGATCATAGTAGCATTATTTACAATATCCAACATATGGAAGCAACCTGTGTCCATCAACAGGTCAGAGGATAAAGAAAATCTCACACACACACACATATATATATAATGGAATATTCCCTGGTGGCTCAGGTGGTAAAGAAGCTGCCCACAATGCAGGAGACCTGGGTTTGATCCCTGGGTTGGGAAGATTCCCTGGAGAAGGGAAAGGGTACCCACGCCAGTATTCTACCCTGGAGAATTCCATGGACTGTATAGTCCAGGGTGTCGCAAAGAGTTGGACACGACTGAACGACTTTCACTTCTACTTCTACATGGGATATTCAGTTCAGTTCAGTTCAGTCGCTCAGTCGTGTCCAACTCTTTGTGACCCCATGAATCGCAGCACGCCAGGCCTCCCTGTCCATCACCAACTCCCGGAGTTCACTCAAACTCACGTCCATCGAGTCAGTGATGCCATCCAGCCATCTCATCCTCTGTCGTCCCCTTCTCCTCCTGCCCCCAATCCCTCCCAGCATCAGTCTTTTCCAATGAGTCAACTCTTCACATGAGGTGGCCAAAGTACTGGAGTTTCAGCTTTAGCATCATTCCTTCCAAAGAAATCCCAGGGCTGATCTCCCTCAGAATGGACTGGTTGGATCTCCTTGCAGTCCAAGGGACTCTCAAGAGTCTTCTCCAACCCCACAGTTCCAAAGCACTCAACCATAAAAAAGAAGGAAATTCTGCCATTTGTAACAATGTGGATGGACCTAGAATTTATCATGGTTAGTGGAGTAAGTCAAATGGAGAAAAACAAATTTTCTATGTTATCCTTTATATGTAGAATCTAAAAAAGTAAAACACGCAAATATATATCACAAAACAGAATCAGACTTACAGATAGCACAAACTAGTGGTCACTCTTGAGGAGAGGGAAGGGGAAGTGGCAAAATAGGGGTATGGGATTAAGATGCAAACTATTATGTATAAAATACAGAAGTGGGGCTTCCTTGGTGGAGCAGTAGTAAAGAATCCACCTGCCAAAGCAGGAAGCAGGGGTTCGACCCCTGGTCCAGAAAGATCCCACATGCCGTGAGCCACAGCCACCGAATCCCATGCACCCTAGCACCCGTGCTCTGCACCAAGAGAGACCACTGCAATGAGAAGTCCACATACCACAGCTAGGCCGCAGCTAAAGAAAAAGCCCATGCAACAACGAAGACCCAGCACCGCCAAAAATAAACATTAAAAAAAATATACATAAGCAACAAAGCTATATCATATGGCACAGGGAAATATAGCCATTATTTTGTAAAACTTTAAATGGAATATAATCTATAAAAGTGTGGAATCACTACATTGTATGACTGGGATTCCCAGATGGCTGAGTAGTAAAGAATCCACCAGCCCATGCAGGAGGTGTAGGAGACTTGGGTTTGATCCCTGGATTGGGAAGATCCCCTGGAGAAGGAAATGGCAACCCCCTCCAATATTCTTGCCTGGGAAATCCCACGGACAGAGGAACCTGGTGGGCTACAGTCCGTGGGGCCGCAAAGAGTTGGACATGATTGAGCACACACACACACAAACACACACACACACACACACACACACACGTTGTTGTATACCTAAAACTAATATAATACTGTAAATCAACTATACTTGAATAAAAAACACATTCACACACATACAAAGGAAAGGAAATGGAAAGGAAAAAGTAAAACTGTCACTATTCACAGATGACACAATCTTGTGTATAGAATATCCTAAGGAATCCACCAAAAACCTGTTGGAACTAATAAATAAATTCAACAAGGTTGCAGGATACAAGATCAATAATAAATAGTAATTGTGAGACTTCCCTGATGGTCCAGTGACTAAGCCTCCATGTTCCCAGTGTAGGGGACTCAGGTTCAACGCCTAGTCAGGGAACTAGATCTCATGTGCCACCACTAAGAGCTCACCTGCCACAACTAAAGATCCCACATGCCATAGTCAAGACCCAGCACAGTCAAATAAATAAATTTAAAATAATAAAATATAAAGGATACATTTTAAAATAGCAATTATATTTCTATCCACTTTCAATGAACAATCCAAAATAAAATTAAGAAAAATTTCATTTATAATGGCATCAAAAAGAATAAAATACTTAGGAATGAATTTAACAAGTTCAGTTCAGTTCAGTTCAGTCGCTCAGTCGTGTCTGACTCTTTGCGACCTCAAGAATCGCAGCACGCCAGGCCTCCCTGTCCGTCACCAACTCCCGGAGTTCACTCAAACTCACGTCCATCGAGTCAGTGATGCCATCCAGCCATCTCATCCTCTGTCATGCCCTTCTCCTCCTGCCCCCAATCCCTCCCAGCATCAGTCTTTTCCAATAAGTCAACTCTTCGCATGAGATGGCCAAAGTACTGGAGTTTCAGCTTTAGCATCATTCCTTCCAAAGAAATCCCAGGGCTGATCTCCTTCAGAATGGACTAGTTGGATCTCCTTGCAGTCCAAGGGACTCTCAAGCATATTCTCCAACACCACAGTTCAAAAGCATCAATTCTCCGGCACTCAGCCTTCTTCACAGTCCAACTCTTACATCTGTACATGACCACAGGAAAAACCATAGCCCTGACTAGACGGACATTAGTCGGCAATGTCTCTGCTTTTGAATATGCTATCTAGGTTGGTCATAACTTTTCTTCCAAGGAGTAAGTGTCTTTTAATTTCATGGCTGCAGTCACCATCTGCAGTGATTTTGGAGCCCGAAAAAATAAAGTCTGACACTGTTTCCACTGGTTCCCCATCTATTTCCCATGAAGTGATGGGACCGGATGCCATGATCTTTGTTTTCTGAATGTTGAGCTTTAAGCCAACTTTTTCACTCTCCTCTTTCACTTTCATCAAGAGGCTTTTTTGTTCCTCTTCACTTTCTGCCATAAGGGTGGTGTCATCTGCATATCTGAGGTTATTGTTTAACAAAAACAGTGCCAAATTTATACACTGAAAACTATAAAACATTGTAAGAAATTAAGGACCTAAATTACTGGAAAAACATCCTATGTATCAAAAAATTTAACATTGTTAAGATGACAATACTTCTAAAATTGATCTACAAATTTAGTATAATTCCATTAGACTCCCATCTGACTTCCTTACAGAAATTGGCAAGCTGATTCTAAAATTCTAATGAAATTGCAAGGGATTTAGAATAGCCAAAACAATCTTTAAAAAGACAGTCTAAGTAGGAAGACTTACATTTCCTGATTTTAAAACTTACTGCAAGACAACAGTAATCAACTCTTGGTAACAGCACATGGATATACATATCCTTGACAATGAAATATATTAGGTCAATGAAAGAACTGAGAGTCCAGAAGTAAACCCATACATCTATGGTCAGCTGATTTTCCACAAGGTGACTAGTGTTGATAAGTATGGGAAGAAATTGAAACCCTTGTGTTTTGCTAGTGGGAATGTGAAATAGTTTGGCACTTCCTAAAGTGTTAAACAAAGAATTACCATATGACCCAGCAGTTCTGCTCCTAAGTGTATACCCCCAAGGAATTGAAAGCAAAGATTCAGACAGATACTTGTACACCAACTTAAGTATCAGCATAAATTCGTAATAGCCAAAAAGTGAAACAACCCAAATGTCTATCAACTGATAAACAAAATGTGGTATACAATGAATCATTATTTGGCCACAAAAAAGAATGAAGTACTGATAGATACTACAACATGGATGAACCTTTTATTTATTTTTTGCGGCTGCACTGGGTCTCCATTGCTGCACATACGCTTTCTCTAGTTGCAGCATGTGGGGTTACTCTTTGTTCCGGTGCACAGGCTTATTCTCCTTGCCGTGGCTTCTTTTGTTGCAGAGCATGGGCTCTAGGGCTTGCAGGCTTGGGTAATTGCAGCACACAAGCTCGGTAGCTGCAGCTGGTGGACTCCGTAGTTGTGGCACACACGCTTAGTTGATCCACAGCATTTGGAATCATCCCGGACCAGGAATTGAACCCACATCCCCTGCCTTGGCAGGTGGATTCTTAACATGGATGAATCTCAAAAACATTATGCTAGGTAAAAGCAGCCAGTCACAAAACACTGCATATTGTTTGATTCCATTTATATGAAATATCCATAAGAGAGATGGAAGAGAGGAAGTAGATTAGAGACTGCTTAGAACTGGGAGTGTAGGGGAAGAAAGGATAGGAGGACAATAGGTAAATGGTACAGGGTTTCTTTCTGAGGTGATGAAAATGTTCTAAAGTTAACTGTGGTAATGGTGACACGTATCTGTGAGAACATTAAAACCACTGAGTTGCATAACTGGGCTTCTAAACATGGCGTTGGCTTCCTCCAAAGGGCAAATGTGGAAGCTGCCAGGCCTTCTTAAGCTTTAGGCCTGGAACTGACAGTGTCATTCCACTGTGTTCTGTTCATTAAAGCAGGTCACGGGCCAGCCCAGATTCAAGGGCAGGGAACTTATAATAATGTCATTTCAGAGATACATGGTTCACTGGGGCCCATTGAAGTAATAATCTATCACAATCTGCACTCTGTCCCCTATAATGATATATTTCCTCCCATATGCAAAATACAGCTCTTAAGACCTCTCTCCCCAGGGACTTCCCTGGTAGTTCAATGGCTAAGTTCCATGCTCCCAATGCAGAGGGCCTGGGTTTAATCCCTTTCCAGGGAACTAGATCCCACATGCCACAACTAAGGATCCTAGATACCACAATGAAGACTGAATATTCCATGGGCCACAACTAAGACTCAGAGCAGCCAAATAAAAATAAATATTAAAAAAGACTCCTTCCCATCTCACCCCATTACTGTACCAAGATTGAATTGAAGTCCGTAATTTCATCATCTAACTCAGGTCCACATATGATTGAGGTTTCTCAAGGAATTCTTCTCTGAATCTGACAACTTTGAATTAGAGACAAATTATCTACTCCCTTCAGGTAATGGTTAAGCAGAAGAAGGAAAATTCCAATAGATACTCCTGTTCAGAAAGGAGAAAGTGGCAGACACATAGCAGCCACAAAGAAAGAAAGAAAGTGAAGTCGCTCAGTCGTGTCCAACTCTTTGTGACCCCATGGACTGTAGCCTTCCAGGCTCCTCCGTCCATGGAATTTTCCAGGCAAGACTACTGGAGTGGGTTGCCATTTCCTTCTCCAGGGTATCTTCCCGATCCAGGAATCGAACCCGGGTCTGCCACGTTGCAGGCATCTGAGCCACCAGAGAAACCCTATAGCAGCCACAGGTCCATGACAATTCTGAAGTCTAGATGGGCACCTGTTACCCATTCCTTGGTTAGGTCCCAGTTCTTGAGGGTAGTAGGACTTCTTACGTGGCAGCTGGCATCTCCCAGAGCCAAAATACGGAAGCCATCTTCTTAGGGCTTGAACCAGGCCCAGGGCAACATCACTGACCCTACATTCTATCAGGGAAAGTGTATCATAGGGCCAGCCCAGAGTCAGGAGAATACCCATAGTTATGGTTCACTGGGGGTCACTGAAGGAATAGCCTACCACAGGTCTATCAGAATCTGCAACCTTGGGAGGCCCTGAATTACAATTCTATACAAAAGCACAGCTCAGCCTCTCTGATGACTCAGACTGGCAAATGCCCTTGGGTAAAAGCAGCCCCAAGTGCTGGACTCACTTCTCTGTTAGGGTTGCCAGCTTTAATAAACAAAAACACAGGACATCAAGTTTATTTTAATTTCAAATAAGCAGCAAATTATTTTCTAGTATCACTATGTCCCAAATATTGCATGGGCATACTTAAGCTAAAAATATTTTGTTGTTTATCTGAAATTAAGTGGAGTCCTGTATTTTATCTAGCAACTCTAATCTCTCTGGATTCTTTTCATGTATCTTGGTCTAGTAATTCCTCACTACCTTGCTAGATTTTTGATGCTCTTAAGATTCAAAAGTATTTGTCTAATGTATATAGCTGTCTTTGATAAGAGGAATGGTCCAAATTCTAAATGGCGTTTCTATATTTGAGGAAATCCTTCTATCACAAATTTTACCTCTCAACCTGGAAATCAGAACTCAGATTCCCAACCTCCCTTGCAGCTGGATCATAGCTCTACCAATCACACACCTCAGGGAGAATTTGGAAATTTCTATTTGGAAATGTAGGACAAGAGGTTTGGTGACTGGCTCCCACTTTCCATTGGACAGGTGGCTATAAAAAAAATTCCAGCTTTGAAAAGGAGGCAAATCTATGTATACTCTAGCAGAGATTGTTAGTCACCCCCAATATCCATTCTCCTTTTCTCCTCTGCCTTTTTTTTTTTTTTGACCATGCTTTGCAGCCTGTAGGATCCTAGGGGGATTGGACCCTCACCCTCAGCAGTGAAAGTGCAGAATCCTAACCACTGGACCACCAGGGGAATTCCCTCATCTGCCTTTTGAACTGGTATACATATCTACCTAGAACACAGCCTCCTTTGTAACTAGATATGTCCCTGTGCTCTGACTAATGGGAGCTAAGCAGACATGTCATAGGAAATGTCTTAAGGGGAGAAAGGATGTCTCTCTCTTTTTATCCCCTCTTTCTGCTGGCTAGATGCAGATGTAATGCCTGGAGCTCAGACAGCCATATTGGACCATGAGGTAGAAGCCCCATGTTGAGTATGGCATAGCAAAAAACAGAAGGAAGCTGGGTCCTTGATAATTGTGTAGTCCTAGTATTGCCTGGCTACTTTCCTATGGATTTCATTAGTGGAAGAGAAACCAATGTCTAAGTTTTCAGGACACTGATATTTTGAATTTTCCATCACTTGTAGCTGAACCTAATCTTAACCAATACATATATTGATATAGAATTATTTCTATGATAAATTGTTAAATGAAAAACTAAGGTGCAAAGCAATGTACACAGAATGGTACTATTTTGGGAAGAAATTCAGATAGCTATAGCTATGTTTGTATATGAGTAGCTTTTTCCAGAAGGATATACTGTTTTCTTTCCATGTTGAAATATTATTTAATTTAGTTAATATTAACTTTTAAAAAATCAAATTTTAAACCTAGTTATTAATGTTAAGTGATTTACATTTTAAAACCACAATATTTGGTGGAACTATGTTGATATTCCTCCTCTTTCTACTTTTCTGTATTTTTAGATTTCTAAGAATATTTACATACAAAATCAAATTTCCCCAGGCAATAAAAGTAATTAATGTTTTAAATATTTTTTCTCTGTTGATATGCATACCCTTTAATTCCCAGGACCTCAAATATCAATATATCAAACATCCATTTTGGACTGCAAATCTGTTCAACAATACACATTGAACATTTACTCTATTAAGCTCTAGATAAACAAAAAACACAAAGTGTGTTTGGTCCTGGAACTGATGTTCTTATTGGGCAGACAATTAACAAGTAGACAAATAAGATTCTTTCACATAGGACTCACTGCTACAAAGGAAGGAAAAACAGTAATATGATCAAAAATGTTGAGGACACCAATAGAGAGGGTGGTGAGGAAAGGCCTCTGAGGAGGTGACACTTGTGCTGAGAACTGAATCATGAAAAGGAACTAGTTATGGAAATTTTGAGAGGATGAGAATTCCAGGAAAAAAGCCCAGAACATGGGAGAAACAGAAAGATGGTCAGGGAGACTGGGGAAAAGTGTGGGGGCGGGGGCAGCGGTCCCAGAAGAGGTTAGAGAGGTGGGCATATGTGTGCTTCAGTGAGAGTCCACTGCACACCTAACCAGTACTGCTAAAATGAAAAAGACCAACAATACCAAGAGTTGGCGAGGCTGCGGAAAAATTGGAACTCTTGTCCTTTCCTGGTGGGAACATACAGCCACTTGGGGATACAGTTTGGTAACTTCTTTTAACATTAATCATACAGTTCCCCTGCTGCTGCTGCTGCTGCTGCTGCTAAGTCGCTTCAGTCGTGTCCAACTCTGTGCGACCCCACAGATGGCAGCCCACTGGGCTCCGCCATCCCTGGGATTCTTCAGGCAAGAACACTGGAGTGGGTTGCCATTTCCTTCTCCAATGCATGAAAGTGAAAAGTCAAAGTGAAGTCGCTCAGTCGTGTCTGACTCAGCGACCCCATGGACTGCAGCCTACCAGGCTCCTCTGTCCATGGGATTTTCCAGGCAAGAGTACTGGAGTGGGGTGCCATTGCCTTCTCCGACAGTTACCCTATAACTCAGCAATTCTGCTCCCACGAGAAGCAAAAATGTATGTTCACAGAAAGAGTTGTACAAGAGTATTCATAGCAACTTTCTCATAACAGCCTCAAACTATGATCAGGGACTTTCCTGGTGGTCCAGGAAAGTCTGTGTTAACACTCTGTGTTCCCAAAGCAGGGGACCCGGGTTCAATCCCTGGTCAGAGAACTAGATCCCACATGTGGCAACTAAGAATTCACAGATCCCGCATGCCTCCTCTAAGAACTGGAGCAACCAAATAAACAAATATTTAAAAAAGGATAACCTCCAACTACAGGAGAAGGGATAGCAAATAGTTGTACAGTCATATGATGGAATAATATACAGCAATCAAAGGGCAAAAACTACTAATACATGCCAAAACAGGAACAAATCTCAAAATCATTATGGTGAACAAAAGAACCCAGTTGCAAAAGAGTGTGATTACATGTACTTGAAATTCTAGGAAATACCAACCTAATGCAAAGTGACAGAAAGCAGATTAGGGGCTGCTAGGCCAGGTGGGGATTGATTGCGAAAAGGAACAAAGAAAAATTTTTAAGAAAATAATCTTTGTTGTGATAGAGGTTTTCTAGGCAAACACATTTGTCAAAACTCATCAAACTGTACAATGGGTGTGCTGTGTTGTTATGTAAATTTTTGCCTCAGTAAAGTTGATGGAAAACACACACCATGTGCATGCTTATTTACTTGTCTGGTACATTATCTGCTTCCCACTGTATTTTCTAGGAAGTAGCTTGCAAATAATCATTTCTAACCTCCTTACTTGTTCTTCTTTTTCTACTCCTAACTCCAAAGAGAATTAAACCTGTCACCCAGAATTTCCAACTGTTGAGTCTGACTCATTCATCTCAACCCTCTATACAGAAATGCTTATCTGCATTTTACAGAGAACAGGGGTCCCTTGTTTTTTTTTTTAATATTTATTTATTCATTTATTTTTGGCTGTGTGGGCATTTTTGCTGTGTAGGCTTTTCTCTAGTTGCAGCAAGCAGATGTTACTCTCTAGTTGTGATACACAAGCTTCTCACTGTGGTTGTTTCTTGTTGCAGTTTCCAGGCTCTAGAGCACAGGCTCAGTAGTGGTGGTGCACTGGCTTAGTTGCCCCACAGTATGATCTTCCCAGACCAGGGATCAAACTCATGTCTCCTGCAGTGGCAGGCAGATTCTTTACCACTGCGCCACCAAGGAAGTTCCCCCCACGCCCAGTCATGTGGTTATGTCAGCAGGTGTGCTTTCCCCAGAAGCGTCCTTGGTGGGTTTGGGGGAGCGTCTTAAAGCCCCCAGGGAGTCTCTTTCCTCTGCTACCTGGTGCCTGAAATTCATGAGTCCAAGGGTCATCCTTTCAGTGTCAGGCTTTAGTAGCATGGGAAGGCAGATGGCACCAATCTTGCTGACTCAATGAACGAAGAGAAACTCTTGCAGCTGAGTGTTCCATTCAACAGTGAGGCCCTTCAGGGACAGAGAGGCGTGACACCTAGGCCCTGCAGTTGGAGCACTCACAGTCTCCTTGAAGTGGTCTCCCTTCAGTACGCCAAAGACTCAGCCAGGAACTTGCTCAAAATAGACTCCCAGGGGATTCTTATTTGGGTGGGGCATCATTAACAAGCTCCCAGGTGGTTCCCTGCAGACCATCTTGGAGACACAATAGTTGGGATAGGATAAGTAATGACAAAAACTGTTCCAAAGTTGATGAATGAACCCCAAGTAGGATAAACACAAGGGAAATGTCACCAAGGCACATTATCAAACAGTTAAAAAAAAAAGTGATAAAGAGAAACTCTGACTTGGAGGATTTAAGAGACAGCTTTTGCAGGATGGAAGGTGTTAGGAGAAAGCCCTAGGAGCAGGTTAAGAAGGGCAGGATGGTGGGAAGGGGAACCTGATCATTCAAAGAGAATCATCAAAGCCCTGGGGGTTTGCTAAGGAGCAGCCTGCTGGCCTGGCCCCAGGAAAGGGCCCAGGTTCTGTTTTGGAAGCTAATTACCTTGCCACCTGAACCTAGGCCAGGAGGAGCCACATTTGTAGCCCATCCCAGCCTGGTTCTCTGGATCTTCAGCCTGTAATTGCATAGCTGTATTCTGCTCTCGCCCTGCCATGCAAAGAACCAACAGGTATTTCCCAGGCCTGGCTCCCTGCAGGGCTGCGAGGTGGCCGGCACCCCGCACCCGCTCCCGGAGACGCTGAGGTACCAGTGCCAACTCCCAGGGACTTAGTTCTCATGTGTGGAACCTGGCTGACTCTCAAACTGAAATTGGCCCCATGCCCTGTGCACTCCCAGGAAGTATTTACTCAGGTTTCTTCACAGCTTTGCTTTCTCATCCCAGCCCTATGGGCACAAAGCAAAATTAACCTCATCGCAAGAAGCCAGTGTATCAGCACAGTGGGCACAAGGTGTTGTTGTTCAGCCGCTCAGCCGTGTCTGACTCTGCGATCTCATGGACTGCAGCATGCCAGGCTTCCCTGTCCTTCACCATCTCCCAGAGTTCTCTCAAACTCATATGCATTGAGTCAGTGATGCCATCCAACCATCTCATTCTGTGTCACTCCCTTCTCAAACCATTTCAGTATTCTTGCCTCAAGAACCCCATGAACAGTATGAAAAGGGCATTAAGTGGGCAGGGGCAAAAACTGAGGGCACTGACCGGGGCATTTGGTGAGTGAGGAGGGCAAAAAGGAACCACACAGCAAAGGCTCAATCCTGTGGCCCAGACAAGGGATAACTCAGTGAGATTTAGCACCATTATGAAGACCTCTGGCTGCAGTGACCATACCAGCTAGTGTCTACCGGCAGCTGTGAGAAGCTGGATGCTTCCAATGATCTAGATGATTAAACACTTTTACTAATTTAATCTTCAATGACAACCTAAGGAAACTGTGTCACAGACGGGTTGAATGAACTGCCAAGACAGCAAGTGGCAGAATCATGGCTTACCCTTTTAAGCTATACCACCTTCCAGAGGCGAGTGTAGGACTGAGCTGTTGGCATTGAAGGATCAGCAATCTCTCCTGTCCTGGGGATGCTCATTTGAGCTTTTCTCCAGGCTTAAATGATCACTTTGCCCACAGGAGAGCAGAAAATTAAAAATAATTTTTTTTGACCATGTGTTGTGGCTTGCAGGATCTTAGTTCTCCAACCAGGCATTGAACTTGGGACCCAGCAGTAAAAGCGCTAACCTCTGGACCACCCAAGAATTCCTGCAGAAACTTTAAAAATCAGCCACTTGTTCAAAACCGTACAGCTGCCTGGGGTGGAAGTGAAGGTGATTTCACACCTGCCACACCACCAGACACTGTTACCTGCCTGGTCTCACCTTCCACCACATTCTTTTTCCCTCTCCTGTCTTCCTGCCCTGCCCTTCCTACCACCCAATTCTGGAGTCCAAACATTCACTGGCCTTCCCTGCCCCTCTCCCTTCTTGCCAGTTATCAAAACTTTAAGACTCAACACAAATCTCACCTTTTCTAGAAAGCCCTCACTGACATCCTGTGAGAAGCTGGATGCTTCCAATGATCTAGATGATTAAACGCTTTAACTAATTGTATTGTGTAGTGTAGGGATTAACTGCATAGACTCTTCAGCTAGCTTCCAGCACTTACGAGACATCCCTGGGTGGGATGACTCTGTCCCAGGCCTGTGTGATGAGAAGGGATGCGTTTCCAGCATCTGCCACAATTCACCTTGCCTTGGGTCACTTCTCAGTGGGTTTATCTCTCTGGGGGCAGCAGCACATGGTAAGCAGGTCATTAGAAGCAGCTGAGGCCATTTGTCTCCATTGACTTGAAAAAAACGTAGGTTTAGAGATCCATGGAAATTTTACATAAAAAGCAAGACGATAAGATAAAAACACGATGTATGGGATTTTTCTTCAAAATCTATTTTCTTTAAACTGTTCTATGTTTATAAAAGAGTTTTAGCATGGCAGAATCTTATAAATGAGGAGGAGCCCTACTTCTTCATTCCACTCAGTTTTAATGTGTCACTCATTTATTTATTCATGAGACATTAACTGACTCTGATTGCTCAAAAGCTATATAAATTAGCAAACACAATAGTGAGTGAGGCAATGTAGTGTAGGGATTAACTGCATAGACTCTTCAGCTAGCTTCCAGCACTTACGAGGCATATCACCTTAGGTGGATAAGTCACTTAAATTCTCGGTATCAAATTTCGCAATCTATAAAATAAAGATGATAATCTCTATCAGGGTTGTTATGAGGATTAAACAAGCTCATATGTATATATAATATATATCACGTGATGAGTCAGAAGAGTGCCTAGTATGTGGTTTTTAAGTCGCTTTTGTTAGCACTCTTATAAAACGTGTTTTCATAGAGACCAAGAAGGACCCCACCTCAGTCTGGAAAAATGAGGAGGTCCTTGCTAGGTCAATGAGGGAAAGGCATTCCAGGCAAAAGGAACAGCACATACGAAGGCTTAGAGGTGTCCACGAGCAATGCCAGTTGGGGGAACTGGGAGTTGGGGGCAGGCTTTGTGGTACAGGGGTGCTGCGCGTGCTGTATACAGATGGATGCCTGTGCCGTGTCAGGCATTTAGGACTTTATTCTAATGGTGGTGGGGAGCCAGTTAAAGCCTCTAAGTGACAGCCACTGTCTGAGGCAGGTGCCTCTGGCAACAGTGTCGGGGATGACATACACCTGGAGGTGAGACTTCCCCCGTCCCTTCAAGGTCCAGGAGGGAGGCGGTGAGAGATGCCCAGACCGTGAGCCCTGAAAGGAGAGAGCGGATGGAAGAGATGGGACGAGAAAACCCACAGGATGGGACCTGACAGCTGGGGTAGGAGAGGCAGGGCTGGGGCAGCCCCCCAGGTGTCGCCCTGGGACGACATGGCCTTATATTAACAGTAAACCCACACAGGAAGCAGAGCAGGAGGGTTAGGCAGAGGGCGCGTTTGTGATGCTCTGGGCAGGGACGGGCAGCGGCGATGGCTTCCGTGGGGAGCCATTGTGTTTAAGTTCTCCTCCCAGGGGTTGTTCTGCCTGTGTGGGGTTTCATGGGCCACCACCCAACACACACACACACACACACACACACTTACTCACTCACTCACTCTAAGAAAACAGTTACTGTGTCTTACTCACTTCTGAATCCACCCCCTCCTTCTCCCCACCCACCCCAACACCACATCAGGCACATACTGTGACTGCAGCTAAATTGGGTTTAATAGAATCCAAGCTTGCGCCCTGCCCAACCCTCTAGATCGGGTAACTACGTCACAAACACAACCATTCCACCTCCTGTTCTCTGGACTACTGCTGTGCTGCCCTGGAGGAATCCAAGAGAAGCCCCCCAACTTCCACTTGAGGGGAGCCAACCTGCCTGGCACCCTGCTGTTAGCCCCAGAGATGCCATATCGACCTTGGGACTGGGCCCTCTTCAAAGACTTCCACCCACCCCGTCTACACACACACATAGGAAGAGGACATGGGCCTGAGGCCCAGGAATGGATGGAATGGAGTGAAGAGCATGACAGTGAAAGCGGAGAGATCAGCCTCGCAAAACGAGCCTCCTTGGAGACATCGTCCCCAAGAGTGACAGGGTCCTCCCCCTCCCCCTCCTGCCCCCATTCCTGTCTGTCCCCCACACCAGGTGCCACCCTGGTTTGAGCTCACAGCTCTTAGGGCTTTCCCTGCTTCCCATAGGGCCATCCCTGTGGAAAGTTGGGAAACAAGACTCCAGTTTGATATAAATCCAGAGACACCATTCCCCAACAATGGAGCACCCTCCTCATTCCAAGTACAAGCTGGGCCCCTTCATCTGAGAGCCGAGAGTGGAGAGGACAGTGCGTGTATGTGTGTCCTCTGGTGTGCAAATATGCATGCCTGTGTGCACATGCATGTGAGTGTTCCCTGCCGCAAGGTCCTTGTGGGCATGACTGTTGCCCGTGATGCACCCACATGTGTGCCCTTGTGTCCGTGTGTGCCCACGTGTCCATGTGCGATGATCATGTATCTGTGCACAATGCCTGTCTGGGGGAGGGGCAGAGGGAGCGATGGGGTGCATGTTTACCAAGTCGCCAGTCTGTGAGCAAGTGGGTAGGCGTAGGTTTGGGTGTGGCGATGGGAACAGGAGCCATATGTTTGTGGTAGGAAAGATTTCTGCCCAGGTGTCTGTGAATGAGGATGGGTCGGGTGAGGCAGAGCAGCCATTCTTCTGCCTGAGACTCTGCACGTCCTTCCCATCCTTCCTGGGCTCGCCTCCCAGGGCAGCCACCTTTGACAAAAGGGCCCCAGTTTGATGCCCTGGGCAGGGCTGGCTGCCCAGCAGGAAGGCACAACCGCTTGCAGGCCCGGAGGAAGGATGAGCTCATTCTCGGCAAGTTGAAAGGAGCACATGGAAATGTGGGGTGGGAGCAAAAATTCACTTTGACTCCGGTGTGGCTGACAGAACACCTCCTCACCCCACGGGAGGCTCCGTCCCAAGGTGGGAGGGGGTGGCGCAAAGGGAGGGAGGCTCTGCCTGTCCTGGTAGTGGAGACCTGGGGGATACCCCCTCAAAAAACCCCCTGGACTGCAAGGGCCTCAGATGGGATTTGATGGCAAAAGACCGGGAGGCTGTCAGAGGAAGGAAGCTGAAGGGAAAAGGGGCTTCCAGCAGGAGAAAAACCTGAGCAAAGGCCCTGAGGCAGGAAGATGGCCAGTTCGCCTGAAAGACTTAGAGCTAAAGGAAGCTTAAAGCTCCTCTTGAGGCTGCCTCCTCAACGGACTTGGGAGAAAACGGAGGCCCATAGAGAGGACATGCTTCTGAGCCCTAGATGCAGCTAGGCTCCTGCCCTCCAGGTCAGCGTTCACTCTGCTGCTCCTGAGAGCCTGCGAGGAAGGAAGCCAAGGAGACGGGCTGCTGGTTTCGCTTCCTTTGCTTTCTCATCCCCAGCTAGGCTGACTCGGGGACCCCTCCCTCTGCCAGCAGCTAGCTGTGTGACACTGCCCAAGTCGCTTTACCTCTCTGAGCCCCTCCTCTGCATTAGGAAGTGGGCATAAGGCCTTGCCTCACCTGGGAATGCTACCTTTGACTCCCTAGGGAGCTGAAGTTTGTCGTGGTCATTCTCCAGTCCCCAGCAGGAGCAGAAGATACAGCAACGTGGGTGCTGTATGTTCAGGGTAGGTGCTCAAAGAAGTGTTTTTCTCTTAAGGCTTTTTTTGAGGTGGACTATTTTTAAAGTCTTTATGGAATTTGTTACAATATTGTTTCTGTTTTGGTTTTTTGGCTGTGAGGCATGTGAGATGGAACCAGCACCTTCTGCACTGATAGGCAAAGTCTCAACCACTGGACCACCAGGGAAGTCCCAAATAAGTGTTTTAAAATAAAGGAAGAAGGAATGATGGGCTCCTTGACTCTTCCTCTCCCACCCTCCTTTGAGAGCCTCAGCCTCTCCCCTCCCCTTCATGTAGGGTGAAGGAGGCTCAGAATCACAAAGATCTTGAAAGGGAAGGCAGAAAAGACTAACAACCTTGACTGCACAGAGGCTCTGACTTCTCCCTGTCTTTAGGTGAATGCCTTTGAGAGTGCCATTTCCTTGCAGCCTTGCCCTTGCTGAACCCTGCTGTTGTGAGGGGGCTGGAGGAAAGGCCTGGATCTCTAGCAGAAAATGGGGGCAGCTGGACCCACGAGGAGCCCTGGCAGGAGTGAGCCCAGGAGGGAGCCCCACTCACTGCCTCTCTGCTCAGGGGAATACCCCAAGCCCTCCAGTCCCAAAGCTGAGGGGTTGAGCTAGTTCTGGAACCTCCCATTTCCATGCCAATTTGTCCTTAGTTTTTTCGAATTCCAATTACCCTCCTTTTTTGAGGCTCCCTTTCACATTAAATTTTTTATTGCCCATTTCTTTCTTTTATGATAGCAGCTATATTTCTTCTAACCTTGTAAAACACACACACACACACACAAAACTAGTCTTCAGTTCAGTTCACTCACTCAGTGGTATCCAACTCTAGAGTCCACAGTTTAAGTTTCCCTCTCGGTCTTGCACAGCCTATGGGTTTGGACAAATATATAGTGACATATATTCAACATGAGGGTATCAAACAGAGTAGTGTCATTGCCCTTAAAATCCTCTATGCTCCACCTGTTCATGCCTCCATCCCCCAACCCCTGACGACCACTCATTTTTATATTGTCTCTATACTACTTTCCCTGAAAGTCACATCGTTAGAATCATACAGTATATAGCCTTTCAGATCATTTTTTTAAGCTTAGTATTATGCATTTAATTTTCCTTTGTGGCTTCTCATGGCTTAATATCTCATTTCTTTTTCCCCCTTTTTGCTCATTTCTTTTCAGTGCTGAATATTTCATTGTCTGGATGTACCACAATTTACTTATCCATTCAAACACAGAAGGGCATCTTGGTTGCTTCTAAGTTTTGGCAACAATGAATACAGCTGCTTTAAACAAGTGTGTGCAGGTTTGTGTGTGGACATAAATTCTCCTCTCCTTTTTGGTGAATATCAACAAGTATTCCTGGATTGTACAGAAAGTGTATAGAGTATTCTGTTTTATAAGAAACTTTCCAACTATCTTTCAAAATGACTGTGTGGCTTTGCAGTCCCACCAGGAATGAATGAGGGTTCCATTGCTCTACATCCTCACCAGCATTTGGTACTGTTCAGTTCAATTCAGTCGCTCAGTCATGTCTGACTCTTTGCGACCCCATGAATCTCAGCACACCAGGCCTCCCTGTTCATAACCATCTCCCAGAGTTCACTCAGACACACGTCCATCGAGTCCGCGATGCCATCCAGCCATCTCATCCTCGGTCGTCCCCTTCTCCTCCTGCCCACAATCCTTCCCAGCATCAGAGTCTTTTCCAATGAGTCAACTCTTCACACGAGGTGCACAAAGTACTGGAGTTTCAGCTTTAGCATCATTCCTTCCANATAATCACGATGGTGTGATCACTCACCTACAGCCAGACATCCTGGAATGTGAAGTCAGGTGGGTCTTAGAAAGCACCATTACGAACAAAGCTAGTGGAGGTGATGGAATCCCAGTTGAGCTGTTTCAAATTCTGAAAGATGATGCTGTGAAAGTGCTGCACTCGATAGGCCAGCAAATTTGGAAAACTCAGCAGCGGCCACAGGACTTGAAAAGGTCAGTTTTCATTCCAATCCCAAAGAAAGGCAATGCCAAAGAATGCTCCAACTACCACACAATTGCACTCATCTCACACGCTAGTAAAGTAATGCTCAAAATTCTCCACACCAGGCTTCACCAATATGTGAACTGTGAAATTCCAGATGTTCAAGCTGGATTTAGAAAAGGCAGAGGAATCAGAGATCAAATTGCCAATATCCACTGGATCATGGAAAAAGCAAGAGAGTTCCAGAAAAACATCTATTTCTGCTTTATTGACTATGCCATGATCTTAGTTTTCTGAATGTTGAGCTTTAAGCCAACTTTTTCACTCTCCTCTTTCACTTTCATCAAGAGGCTTTTTAGTTCCTCTTCACTTTCTGCCATAAGGGTGGTATCATCTGCATATCTGAGATTATTGATATTTCTCCCAGCAATCTTGATTCCAGCTTTTGCTTCTTCCAGCCCAGCGTTTCTCATGATGTACTCTGCATATAAGCTAAATAAGCAGGGTGACAATATACAGCCTTGATGTACTCCTTTTCCTATTTGAAACCAGTCTGTTGTTCCATGTCCAGTTCTAACTGTTGCTTCCTGACCTGCATATAGGTTTCTTAGTCAATAAAGGGAACTTAGGGCTACTCAAAATGTTCAAAGTCTTGATCTAGGTGATGGTTACACAGGTATACATTATTTGTCAAAATTCACTGAGCATTTGTGCATTTTACTGTTAAGATTTGTGCATTTTACTGGGTATAGGTTATATCTCAATTAACTACTGCTAGCAGAAAAGACACCCACACAGAGAAATACACAGACCAGGTAAGATCAGTTTAATGAATTATAAAGAAAGTACCCACATAAACACCACCCAGAATAACTGGTGCCCCATGGAGTTCATAGTGTTGGCTCTCCTTGGACTCCAGTTCCCACACACTGGGTATCAGGCCCCCCAGATTTAAGGGAACGCAGGGACCAGGGATGAGGGCAGCATGTGGGCTTTGGAACCTAGAATTTCCCACTAGGGTAGCCCCAGGCTTGATGGCAACTCCTGTTCTGGTGAGCTGGAGGAACAGAAAGCACACCCGTTTCCCCTTTCTGGGAGGGGGGTTTCCGAAACAGCCTCCCCAGGGAGAGTCTTGGCTGGGGGGTGGGGGTGTCCCCAGTGAAAGTCCGGGAGAAATGTGCCTTCCCGCATCCCTGCTAAAAATAACCCCAGGCCACAGTGCCAGCGCTACTGAGAAGCAGGAAGGATGGAACCAGGTTTTGCTTTAAACCTGGAAGCAGCGCAGCAGTCGGGGGCGGGGG
>SJYT01083247.1:37133-48284 GCA_006410635.1 Cephalophus harveyi
GGGCGAGGGAGGGGTAGGGGGAGACAGGCTAGGGGTCTGAGAGCCCTGGCAGGACTCTGCCTGCTCCCACCCCCCAGCTCCAGCTGGTCCTCTCAAGGGTCCCTGGGAGGGGTGTTGTGGGGGGCAGGGGTGACAGGGCCTCCCCACAGGGCAGAAAGCCTGGGAAGGCTGGGGATGCGTGGGGAGGGGTCTCTGTCCTGCCAACTGGAGTGTGCAGGCTGAAGGGTCAGGAGTCACGTACTCCACGGGGTTCCCACCTCCTTTAAGAAGGACTCTATCCCAGCCGCCCACGCCAAGCTCCCTCTGCCGCCCCTGCCCTCCTGCAGCGGGGCCACCTGCCCCCCACCCCCTGGGAGGGGGGCTCCTGGCACACACAGGGCTGAGGATGGCCACTTCACTGTCCCCAGCTCTGTCTGGCTTGCACTCTCCCCAGAGAGATCGGGAGGTGTTCAAGGGCGGGTGCGGTCCAGAGGCGAGGAATTTCCCTGGAAACGGGAAGTACAAGATGTGTCAGTATGGGATCCCGGCACGAGAAGCCCGCGGCTGGGCAAAGGGAAGAGGCCCTCCTGGCCGCCCTCTTCCCCCACAGCGCCCCCACCCCGCACTTGCGTCAGAGGCCTGGACGTGGTGACAGGACCATTCTCCTGCGACCCCAGTTTTAAGAACAACCACAAGTGGAATATGTGCCCTGCACCAGGCACTGTACTGACCATACATAGATGACTTCATTCAATCCTCAATTGACAAACCTATGCCATTGGGATTCTTGAAGAAGGTGAAGGTGAAGGTGAAGTCGCTCAGTCGTGTCCGACTCTTTGCGACCCCGTGGACTGTAGCCTACTAGGCTTCTCCGTCCACGGGATTCTCCAGGCAAGAATACTGGAGTGGGTTACCATTTCCTTCTCCAGGGGATCTTCCCGACCCAGGGATCGAACCCAGGTCTCCCGCATCGAAGGCAGACGCTTTAACCTCTGAGCCACCAGGGAAGCCACCAGGGATTCTTACTCTCCCTATTTGCTGATGATGAAACTGAGGCTTAGGGGGATGATACCATCCTCGGCTGCTGCTGGTAGAATGTGGCAGAGACAGGGCTTGAAGTCATGATTTGGGACACAGAGAATGTCCAGAGTGAATGTCCAGAGAACAGTGAGGCAGAATTTTGGAAACTGGATGGGTCCTAAATAATTTAAGACACTGGTTGTACAGCAACATGATACTTTGGTAGAAAAACAGAGCAGTGGATTTAGAGCCCAAATTTGGGCTACCAGTTAGGATACTGGCCAAGGAACTTAACCATTCTGATCCCCAGTTTCCATCTCTACAAAATGAGTACAATGATCCTTACATAGAATTGCTGGAGAGTAATGAACCCAGCATTTTTCTAAACCTGAAAGACACCAAGCTCCGTCATGTTTCAGGCCCTTTGCAAGTGATTTTTCCTAGGCCTAGAACCCTAAGTCCCCGCATGTTCACATACTGATTTGTTCTTGCCATCTTGGTCTCAGCTCAAAGGTAACTGTCCTTACAGCAGCCTTCACTGACTACCCAGCCCACCCCATCACTCGCAATTTTACCACTGTGTTTTGTTCTTTGCACTCAGCACGATCTGAGATTATCTTTTTCATTTTCTTCTTTTGTTTGTTTGTGGCCTATCCTCCCTCCCCAACTGCCAAGGAGGTAAAATTTCTTGAGAGCTGGGACCTCAGTGGTGGGTGGGGGAGTGGGCAATGACCCCTTCCCAGTGCTCAAAGCCGCAGGTGGCAAACAGGAGAACTTGTGAAATATTTATGAATTAATGAATGATTATGCTTTGGAAACAGCATTATATTGAAGTATCTGCCCCTCTCTCAGGTCTTACAGAGCCAAAGGGCAGTAAATGTGGTTTAATGGCAACTTGAGAGTATTTCAGGCCTGGCCCCAGCCCAACCCTGGGGCTCCTAGGCTGTAGGGAGCCATCAGGCTGCTTTGGTTTCTGGCTGCTCCAGGATAAAGGTCAACTCTTGCTGAACAGGAGGTTCTGTACCATCTGGGGCTGCTTGCCTCTGGCCACATCTGCTCAGGTTCCCCAACCTGCACTCCAGGTTCAGGCCAGACCAAACAACTCAAAGTGCCCGCCAGAGAACCCAGGGCAGCTTCACGCCATGTGCCTTTGTATAAAAGCACTGTTCCTTCTACCTGGCACGCCCTGCACCCTTTCTCTGCCTGCCCAACTCCTCTCCGGCTTGAAGACTGGCCTCCTCAGAGGAGCCCTCCCTGAGGCTTCTGGTCACTCCCAGTCTCTGACTTCCCAGGGCATTACAGTAACTTGTTTATATGCATCTTCCCAAGTAGCCTGGAGATCTTTGGGGGCGGCGCACTGTACCACTTGGGGGGACCTTAGTTCCCCGACCAGTGACTGAAGCCAGACTCTCATTAGTGAAAGCCTGGAGTCCTAACCACTATACCACAAAGGAATTCTCTTACCTGGAGATTCCTTGAGGACAATGACCAGCGTACGTGTCCCTAGGTTGAAGCACAATACCTGATGCACACAGTAGGTGCTTAATAAATGCTCCACCACAGCTTTTGGACTTTAGATCCTGGGTACTAACACAATTCCTGGGACACAGAGTAGGCATTCATTAAGTGCACACTGAAAGCATGAACCAGAGTAATCTGACCCCTCTTCTCAAGTTGGAAGCAAAGTGAGGAGTGGGGGTAGGAGTAGAAATGGAAGATGCTTCCTTAAAAACAAGGTGGTGTCAAGAGGAACTTAGGAAACTTCCCAGGAGAAGGGACATACAAAACGCAACAGTAAAAAGCAAACACAGATGGATGGAGGCATATAAACAGGACTCTCAGCGAGCAAAGAGCGAAAAAGAAGGAAGGATAAAAGAGGAAGAAAGAACTGGGCTCAGAGGGGACAAAATGTGCCTGTGAGAGCCGCAGAGGACAGGAAGCCAGAGCCCAGGCCAGGCCAGCGGACTACAGGATGTCTGGGGCCTTGCTTCAGCCCTGGGGTAGATAAGCGTGGTGTGGGCAGCATCCTAGGGTGAAAGGGCTGGATGAAAGGTCACATGTCACCAGGCTTGGGGACACCTTGGGAAACTCTTTGTCTCTTAGGAGAGGCTCAGTGTTATGAAACAAAGCACCCCAGATATCAGAGTCACAAATCTAGCTTCTTGCTCTTGAGTGAGCAACTGACCTATTCATGCCTCAGTTTTCCCATTAGGAAAATGGGCACTATTTACCTTCCTTTAGAGGATCATGAAGATCATAGTGAGTGTAGTGAGTTGGGAAATATAAGTGAAATGGACACACCCCGATATGGCCGGGGATCTGACATAATGGTGGTGATTTCTGCCAAAGCCCTGCTGTAAATGTAAATGGGTCTTGGAGAGGCCATGCCACCATGTCACCAAGTACCACAGAAGTTCTGAGTTGAGTCCTGGATCCAAGGTCTGGTTCTTAGTTCCCAGAGTGGTACGGTGAGAAAAAGTTTACTCCCAGGTGAGGGGCTGAGTGGGAGCTGGCATGCCAGCCGAGAGATGACTGAGGCTGCCCATAGCCAGCAGGTCTGACCCCTTACCTCCACCCCTGAGTGTCCCCCGGGGCCTCTGCATTTCAGCCTGTTCAATGGGCTGAAAATAGTTTTCCCACTGTCATCCTATACCTCCAGGCATATATAGGCTCTCAGGAGGCAGAGTTCCTGGAATCATTTGAAGGGTGGGAGGAATTGGAACTCTGAGGCTTGAGAAATGGAGGGTTTGTGATTTAGATACAGACCTAAATCATCTAGCAGGACACTCAGAAGTGCTGGCTTTGCTGTGAGACAGACCTAAATGTGGATCCCAGCTGTTACTTCTCTGAGCCTCAGTTTCCTTAACTGTCAAAGGTGGGTGCTCCTGCTCCTAGAGTCACTGTGAAGAGTGAATGAGCTTGTGTATATAAACCACTGAACCCAATGCTTGGCCCCTAGGAGGCAGTGGACATTAGTTCTTATTGTGAATAATACCATCATGTGCTCTTGGGGGAGGAAGGCTAGATCATAAATGTATCGATCTCTGAATGTCAAACCCACTTTGAGGAGATTAAAGTGGTCACAACTCAAAAATCATTTTGTCACCAAGTGTCAAATTCCATTTTGCAGCTTCTATTAGGTATGCTTGACTCCTAGGGTGGGGGGAGTGGGGTAGAATCCCCCTCCCCCACTCCCACCTCTGCCTTGTTCTGTAACGGATGCCTGGAGGATCAAAGATTAACAAGACTGCCAAGGTTTTGGGGTCGGGGGGGTGGCAACTTAAATAGAGCCTTCAGTTCACTTCTCTAGCTGGGCTCAAGCACACTGCTGAAGCACTCAGGAAAATAAGGGTGGCAAGGAGTGGTAGAGGGGGGTCAACCTCAAAGGCCCAGAGAAAATTCAGACCCAGCTTGGAGTGTCCATGGCCTTGGCGGCTGTTTTGGGCTGGCTGATGGGAGGGAGAAGGGGACTGACGGCTTCAACCTCCCAGAGTCCAACCTTCCTCCAGGGCTTGCTCAGGCCCCCACCCTTACCACCCAGAAGAGTGCAGAACCCCTGGTGAATGGGGGAGCCCAGGTGGGAGGTGAGCAGATGAGAGCAGGGGTGACAGGCAGCAGGATGCCACGGCTGAAGAAGGAAGTATAAATATAAAGCAGCCAGTGTAGGACTGGACAGAGGCCATATGAAACACACGGTACATTCCGGCCCCAGCGTAACAAACTGTACCAGCCTTTTTCAGCGCTGGGAGCACTGAGGGGAGGGAGGAGAGCAGAGGTTCCTTCGAGGTTGGCCCTGCCTCCTCCTCCCCCACTTCTCCCACAGCAGGGAAAGTCCCGATGTTCCTTTTGCAACCACAGGAAACCTCCTATCCCTGCTCACACTCTGTACCCAGTGTTCCTCTCAGCAGCTCCAGACTGGGAGGGAGGAGCAACGAGGTGGGTAGGGACTAGGGGAGGGGAGAGTCACAGCAGCCCAGGTCACATCAGGGGAGGTGGCAAGCATCCCTGGGACACTGACTCACAGAGTCACAGCCTAGAAGTGCTGCAATGGAGGCAAAGACAACGACCACGACGGAGAGGTGTAGGGAAGGAAGTGCCTGGCCCAAGGTCACACAGCCAGTCGTGCACCAGGGAGGGACCAGAGGGCATCCAGAGCTGGGCAGTGCTGGGCAGCTCTCTTGGGTGTAGTACGTAGGAGTGGCAGGCCAGGGAACAGGCAGTGCCTGGGGAGCGAGGGTGGGAAGCCCAGATCCAAGGCTGCCTCTGAGCTCTGGTTGGCTCTGGGCACGTCTGGCTTGGGTCCCCTCCACTCTTCCCAAACCCAGCCTGCTCTCTTAAATATTAGAGATAATGCATGGTGAAGTGCCTAGTGTGTAGGCGGGTCTGCGGTGATGTAAACCAGACTGAGTCACCTCCACACCTTCTCTCTCCTCCTCCACACACACAGCTCAAAGCCTAGAGCCTCCTGGGATCTTTCTCCCACATCACCATCTCCTTCCCACTGATTCCCTATAGCTCTCACACATTTGGTACTCACCACCTGCTGGCTTGGGTTATTATTTAACCTCACATGCCATGTGTTTGTCTCTTCAACTGGCCTGCAAACTGCCCAAGGGCAGGAAATCATTTCAATACACCTAACATTTATTGAACATCAACTCCAGTGCCAAGCTTGGCCTGTGGGGGATGAGCTCAAGCCATGGGAGAAGGCTCAGAGAAGCAGACTTTGTTTCTGCCTCAAGGACTTTCTAATCTGGTTAGAAGAACAGGATTAGTAAACAGATCACTAGAATATGAGACAGGCCACACGCTGTGCCCTGAGAAAGGTACAGACTGAGTGTGCTGGGCTTTCAGAGGAGAGAGGAATCAGATTTGGCTGGCACTGTTCCAAACAGGCTTTATGAGTTGGAGCTTAAAGGTGGGTAGACCTTGGAGGATGGGCCCTCCCAGCATGGGAGAAATGGCACAGCAGACTGTGGAGGTTGGAAGGACTTTCAGAATTGCGTTGGAAACTTTTTTATTGACCTCCTTAGCAGGAGCGAACTCATCCTTACATATGGTAGGTGCTCGGTATGTAAGTCCTTTGTCCCCTCCTTGGTCCAGCAATCTCTAGGCCAAGCGCTCAGGGACCTCTTTCTGCAGAAGGGTGGGTAAGAAGACGTGGCCCTGAATACAGCCGGGTTTGGGCTGAACGAAGGGAGGGGTCAGGCTCGGGTTTGGGGTCGTCTTCTTCCACCCCGCCGCCCACTCCCACCCGCTAGTGTCCAGGCTCTTCCTACTTAATCCTGGCGTTGAGCCAGGGGGTTCCCAAGCTAGCCGAAAGTTGGGCTTGGTTTGCCAGCCCCTGGGAATCACTGGAGTCTCCAGGCTTGTGTGAAGAAAGGATCAATCAGGGAAGGGGTCGGAGGAACGGGGAGGCTCCAGGGAGATGGCTTGAACTGGCCCCTCTAGCGGGCTTCCGTTGTCACGTGACCGCATCCCAGGTCTCGCAAGTATGCGGCTGGCGCGTTCCTTGCTTTCCTCCTCCAGACTCCTGGACTGAGCACCCGTGGGCCTTGGGCGGCAGCCTGGGTAGCTCCTTCTGTAGCGTTTAGCTACCAATATCTGCCCCTCGTCCCTTCCCAACTGTGCTGCCCCAGGCCCCCCACTCGCCCAGGGATCCAAACCGGGACTCAGGTGGGGGATGGAGTGATCTGGGTTTGCTAAGGCCGGAGATCGGGCAGAGCCTCAAGGAGCCCTAGGGGATCCCCCTTGGGTGCTACAGTTGAGTACCAGCCCCCGACCGTCCCCGGTGTCTGCGCCGGGCCTGGCCCCAGCGTGCACTCGCGGGACCGCGGCGGCGGCGGCGGCGGCGGCGGCGGCGGGAGGCCGCGCGCCGAGCGCAAGCCGCGAGCACAAACAGGGCGAGGAGGCTGGTGTGAGCGCCTGGGCCGGGTGCCAGCGCGCCGGGGCTGGAACACAATGTCCCGAGCGGGCGGGCGGGCGAACGGGGAGCGAGAACAGCCTGACTCAGCAGCTGGGTAAGTGGGTGTGCTTGCTCACCAGATCAACCGCTCTTGCAGCCTGCGGTCAGCGACGACTCAACTCTCTCGGAGGCTCCCTCGAGCGGGAGGAGCGAGCTTACCGCCTGCTCGCGGCTCCCGCCCCTGCCTATCGCTCTGGACCTCCACGTGGCCGGTTCGCGCAGCCCTCTGTCTTCTCGCCCCCTCATTCCAGCGTTTGGCGGCCCCCCGGCCGGACCTGAATGGGCTCTGCCCACTCACTAGGGGCATTCACCTCACCCAGCCCGGCAGGTGTGGCCCGCCAGACAAGTTGATCGTCCCCTTCTCCCACCACTCTGGGAGGCCTCTGGAGGTCTTGGCATAGTGGGGGGTCGTTAACTCATAGTTGCAGATGGAGGTAGAAATTTGGTCTAGGGTGGAGGGGAGCAGAAGACGCTGGGAGAGATGGGATGGATGCAGGGCAAGGAAGTCTTCCCCATCTCTGTCCTCGGTTGACCCAGAGTTCAGAGTCTCTTCCTGTCCCCTCCCCTCAAAACCACTAGGCCCCTGAAGATTACCCTGCAGGGAAGAAGCAGGTGGTGAGGTGCTTTGAAGCCTGAGACCCCGCTTTTCTGCCTTACCCACCCTCCCACTCAAAGCCACAACAAAGACCCACGAATCCTGCCACCCAGCCACAAGGTTTCTCCTTCCTCCTCTGGGCCTGCTGTCCCCTGGGGTCTGGTGGGGCCATTGTGAGGAAGACAGCTGCAGGGCGGGAGCTCAGATGTCTGCCCAGACCAGAACTCTTCCTGGGGGGTGGGGACCTTTCCTACACCCCAGTCTCCTGGGGTGTCTGCAAGGTTTCCACCACCAGGGGGGCGGGGGGTGGGGGGGGCGGGATCCTAGGCTGCTGACATGCCTCACCTGGGCCTCAACCCCCACTTCCCAGGCATCTCGGGCACCTTCTGTAGCCAAAGTTGAGGCGATGGATGCCAACCATTTTCCCACACATACAGGCGTCCATCCCACACATGTGCTTACCCAGCCAGTGCTCACCAAATCCCTCAGTCAGGAGCCACTTTCACTGTGTCGACTCCAGCCTTTTACCTGATGGATGAAATCTTTCCACAGTATCCCAAGCCAATGTTCTGAAGCTGTTTGCATACCCACAGTGACGAGGACACTCTTTTACGAGGCAGCCACAACTCTTCAGGATGTCCCTGTGTCCAAGTCCAATCGCCTAGAGGATACCTGCCCTCACATGGCCCAGGAGGGACGGAACTCACCTTCAGATCCCTCACACCAGCTCCTCCTCCTTGCCTGCCGTGACCTTCCTACTGCCCAAACTCAACGTAAAGGAGGATTAATTCTTAACTCTTGGGGCTTCCCTGGTGGACCAGTGGTTACGAATCTGCCTTGCCATGCAAGGGATGCCGGTTCGACCCCTGGTCTGGAAAGATCCCACATGCCATGGAGCAACAAAGTCTGTGTACCACAACTGCTGACCCCACACTCACAAGAGCCCTTGAGCCACAACTACTAAAGCCCGTGCACCCAGAGCCCATGTGCTCTATAGCAAGAGAAGCCACTGCAATGAGAAACCCGCGCGCTGCAACTAGAGAGCTGCCCCCACTGGCTGCATCTAGAGAAAGCCTGTGTTCAGCAATGAAGACCCAGTGCAGCCAAAAATAAAGAAATTTTAAAAAATTAACTTAAAAAATTCTTAACTGTTTTCTCTCCTTCACCATCTATTACCAAATTCTTCCCACTTCTGCTTTTATTACAAGGTGTATTGTTTGTTCCTTTCCTCATGCCTTCCTTTCCAATACCACAGATTCCACCTTTGGCCCAAATTCCCACAGTCACTGCCACACTGTCCTTTCTGACCCAGGTTTTTCCTTCCTCCTACACGCCCTGCTGGAATAATCTTTCTCAACCACTGTTTATTGTGTATTTATCAACTTCAGACTCTTCAAGCACACTGGGTACAGCAGCTACTAATCTGTGTGTTCCATACGAAGGGACCCACACTCATTCATGGTGTACCCAAACCACAGAATCCAGCACAAGGCCTGGCGCGTGGTAGGAAGGCATCCAGTGTTCCTCGAGTGTCCAGTCCATTGGGTCGGGCCTCTTTTCTCCTGACAGTTCTTTCCTGGCTTGGTCTCCTTGTCAGCATCAAGCCTATTGGTTTCCTGATGCTCATGCAGGCCCTTTTGTTTTGAGCAGCCCTGGTTTTTAAATTTCCCAGAATCTTTGGGGTAGAGGTGGGGAATGAGAAGAGAGAATCTGACATCCAAATTAACATCAGAGTGAGTGAAGTCGCTCAATCCTGTCTGACTCTTTGCGACCCCATGAACTACCAGGCTCCTCCATCCATGGAATTGTCCAGGCAAGAACACTGGAGTGAGTTGCCATTTTCTTCTCCAGGGGATCTTCCCCACCCAGGGATCGAACCTGGGTCTCCCGCACTGTAGGCAGACGCTTTACCGTCTGAGCTACCAAGGTTGTGCCAAATACCAACTCTAAAGTACTGGAGTGCTGAATGGAATGAGTCTAGCTGCCTGCCTGGAGCCTGTGCTCCAGCAAGGAACAGAAAATCACTGAGGAGGGTGGAGGGCAGAAGAGTGCAAGCAGTGGCTTTGGGGTTTACAGAGGGATCTTGCCATTGGAGAGTCCAGCCTGCCTAGCTCTGGGTCGCTGGTCTGATGCCCTTAAGTTGTTCTCTTTCTTGGCACCACATCACACACACACACACAAACACAGACCCAGTGAGCTTGATCCCATCACCACCTCATAACCCAGCTCAAAGGCTCTGATAATCTCCACCCCGCTTGGATCATTTTGTCATCAACTTCCCTCTAAGCCTTATGGGTGGCCTTTAATCTTACCTAGATTTTATTGCTTCATTATGTCCTGTAATATTTTCAGCCTCAAATATTATAAGCTCCTTCACGGCAGGGACAGGGTTATTTATTTACTTATTTAATATCATCTGTCTTGAAAAGAAAGACTAAGATTGGGCTCTTGGATTTTGAAGGCCACAATGACCTAGGTCCAACACTTAGCTGTATGGCCTTGGGCAAGCCTCTTCACCTTTCTGAGCCTGCTTCATCTGTAAAAGGTGAGAGAGGCGAAGATTACAGAGAACATAGTGCTGGCTGCAAAGTGAGCAGACAGCAGCCTGCTCTGCGGGAGCTTTTCTTGAATTGGGGGATGCGGTACCTAAACTACTGTCCTCCAACCCCCAACTAAGACATTTCTAACCGAGTAAAAGGACAGTTAACAATTAACACCAGTTCCACGGAGGTAACCCAGGATGCATAGCCACTCTACCCTGACTCAAAATAATCAGCGAGGGCAGGGTTCGGATCCAGCGCCGGCAGAACGCAGTGCCTAAGCCTGATGCCAAGCACGGTCCAAGCTCAACGAACGTCTGTCGAATGAACCGAACCTGTCCGGCCCTCAGCTTTCTGGAGCACCAGCGAGCGAAAAGCAAAGATTGAAAAGGCCGCCCACGCCGCCTTCCCACCCCAACGCACCCCTACCCCCGGGTCCCAGTGTTTCTAGCAACCTTGTTTCGCTAAGGTCTCTCCTTCCCCAGCCTGCGTCTCCGCCCCTGGTTGCCTTGGAAACAGTGACGTGTACGCGAAGGGCGTGACCTCTCTCCATCCTCTCCAGGAGAGCCGGGGGCCCCCTTCTCATCCCAACGAGGGAGAGGATGAGGTTGGGGTCCTCGACCTTGCTGACCCTACGCCTGGCCTGGCGCGGACGCTAACTCTGCCCAGCTGGCTGCCCTCCTCGGTCGCGGGACTCGCTGGATTTGCGGGCACCCCCACCCCCAGCCCACCTGACACTAGTGGTGAGCTGGCCTGGGGGGTCCGGAGAAGGCCGGCTTCAGGCCCTAGGATCTCTCTTCATCCCTTCCCCTCCCACCCCCGACGGGCCAGTGGATCCGGAGAACCGAGGCCCAGCGCTCGGCCGGGGCCCTTCTTCCCGTGCCGCCCTGGACCGAGCTCCCTGTCCTGGGGGTGGGCGGGAAGGGTGGGACCCCCCTCCCCCGCAAGGGCGCGCTGGGCGCCGCGAAGCGCGGGAGGGAAAGAGTTAAACAAGGTGCCGGCGGCGGGAGTGGGGGATGGGAGCGGAGGGAAAGTGAGAGCGGGGGCGGGGG
>SJYT01083247.1:48327-65547 GCA_006410635.1 Cephalophus harveyi
GGAGGAGCGGGGAGCAATCGGAGGAGGGGGGGCAAGACGGGGGAGGCCGGGGGCGGGAGGAGCCTCGGCCTCCGCCCCAAGCCCGGTCCTCCTTCTGCGAGGGGCGCCGCCCCCTTCGCTTCCCCGGGTTTTCGCCGCCTTTTTCCCGCGTCCCCACGCCTTCGCTGGCGTCACGAGCTACTCAAGAGGCCCGCCAGCCTGGTTCCCGGCCCGGGGTATGCGCGAGCTTGGACGGCACGGGCTCGGAGCACGTGGGGTCCACGTCAGGGCGCGGGCTGTCCCCAGACGTGCACCCCTCCGCTCTCTGCGGGAGCAGCTCGCACGTGCAGAGCTTCCCCAGTTCACCTGGAGTCACGGGCGTACAGCGTCGCATTCAGTTCTGACGGCGCACTTCCGTGTAGTAGGCGGGTATTGATAGACCCGTTTTCCGGAGGAGGAAACTGAGACTCAGGTTATGGAACTTGCCCAAACCGAAGCTCGAAGGACTCCAATGCGCTTTTCATTACAGAGTAAGCTGATTTCCCCTTACCGTCTCTTGGGCATGCAAGTGCGGGACCCCTCTTGGGTCACACTAAGAAGTGGCCTACTTGCACAGCAGGTCCCCAATTGCGTGTCAGTCTCCTCTAATTAACTAGGCTGAAACACCCGTGCCTAGAGTCCTGATAGAGTAAGCAGGTAGTCTTGGGGTTTTACGCGTGGAAGGGTGGTTTTTAGGAACTGAGTACCCCAGGGCAATGGGCCGGGTGCCCCTAGCTCTCCAGATTTAGGTATTTGGTGGGGTTGAAGTGTTCAAGGAGGACTCCAAAACTGGCAAAGAAAGTAAATGGGCTACAGGAGTTGAGACTGATTAGCCTGAAGACGACCAGAGTGGGAAGGATACAGGATAAGGGAAGAGATTGAATAATGTACCTTTTAGGCCTCATAGAGGCCAACCGTCTGAGTGCTCACTTCTTTTCCACCCCTGACATTTTTGTCCAAGGGGAAGCCTGCTTATAATCGAAATGATCATAGTCACATTTGGTGAGCTCTGTGTGCTGAGCACTGTTCTGATAAACCCAAGAAGTAGGTATTACTATTTTACCCATTTTATAGGTGTGGAAAATGAGGCACAAAAAGATTACAAAGCTAACTCAGTAACTGAGCAGAAAGTCTGGGTTGAACCCACACTCACTAAATAAATTGCACCTAACATGTTGGGAAATCAACCCTGAATATTAATTGGAAGGACTGATGCTGAAGCTCCAATAACTTCGGTCACCTGATTCGAAGAAAAGACCCTGATGCTGGGAAAGACAGAAGGCAGGAGGAGAAGGGGACGACAGAGGATGAGATGGTTGGATGGTATCATTGACTTAATGGACATGAGTTTGCACAAGCTTCCAGAGATGGTAAAGGACAGGGGCACTGCAGTCCATGGGGTTGCAAAGAGTCAGACATGACTGAGCGACTGAAGAACAGCATGATGGGAACATCAGCTGCCTTCAAGGTGGGAAGCTGGTGCAGATGGCAGAGAGGCGTGCTAGGGCGGCCTGTGCCCTTTTGCCTTGATGAGGGCAGGTAAGAAACTTGGGGTTGGCTGTGTGTGTATATGGCATCTCAGACTCCTCTCTAGCCAGTATTTCAAAGTTGGGGGCTTGACAGGGGAAAAGAACCAAAACCCAAATTCTCACCGAGAGCTATAGCCTTCTTTTATGCTCCCCAAGAACATTCACTGTCATGTGTTGTCACCATCATTTCACAAAAGCAAATATATTTTAATTCTCCTCAAAAGAAGACAGACATCATCTGAATCAAAAGCAGTTACTCCCAAGAAAGAACAGTCCTTGACTTTCCACCAACAAATACATATTTTTTTCTTCTATATTGTGCTGTGGATTAGCAAAAATGTATAGTGGGGCGGCTGCCTCTGCTTCTGATCCCTCTGAATCATTTGAGAGCAGAACCAAAAAAAAGGCTTAGATATAGCAGGAAGGAATTAGCTTAGAGCCAAGAAAGAACTCCGCATCTTTGGAGAACTTTAAAGAGCAGGTGAGTTCTGCATTTGTTTAGGATGTGAGGGCCTTGGGATCAGCTCCATAGACTGAGGAGGCCAGTAGCCTTGGGTCCCCCTCAGAAGAGGGCTGGAACTTTGTTCTGAAGGACCTCTCCTCGGATCCACCAGGGGAGTCGGAACCTAGAACAGTTCCATCAGGCTGCCATTTCCTGCCCAGAGTTCATGGAGCCTGATAGGTGGTCCCAGGGCAGTGGAGGGAGGGGGCCTCCAGCAGCCTCTGTCACCTTTCAGTGCGGGGAGTCTGTGTAGCCACCCACTTGGTGGGCTGCACCCCACAGACCTCGAAGCCTCAGAGATGCCCAACCTTGAGACCAAAGAAAGAGCCTAGGATAGCAACAAAAACATTCATAGTGCTGAAGGCTGGTGGGTGATATAAGCTCAGCCTACAGGGTGTAATGGCACTTTTTCTCCATTAGGAGCTGGATTAATTAACTTTAGTAGTCTTAGGTGGGTCTAGTATAAATCCAGGTGAAATCTGTAATTCCCCTGCCAATCCTACTCGCCACGAGGCAGCAAACCCAAACCACCAGGGACTTCCCTGCCAGTTCCCGGGTCATTTGATAATGTGTTCCTCTGGGAGTAAGGTCCTGTGGTGAGAGCAAAAGTAAGTTGTCCCGATAGTAGGCATTCGTCTTTAGCCGGTCAACAGTTAAGCTCAGACTGTATTAACTAGTCACTTCAGGGTTAACATAGCCCTGGGCTGACTGGCCCTGGGATGTTCAGTTTGAATTCTTAGAGCTTAAGTTAGCCTCTGGTCCACCCGTGGAAAGAACAGGTTTTCATTTCAGTTAAGTTGTTCTTTCATCCTTTCCATTAGCCTGGTCGAAGTGGGGGGAGGGATGTCCATAAGGAAAGGCCAATGTGTGTCATTTTTATCAGCCCATTCCTGAACTTCATGCCTGGTTAAGTGGAGTCTTTGGTCTTTATCAATGACCATGGGGGTCCTGTATTTCACACACAGCTATCCTAGACCCCAAATAGTGGGTTTTTGCATTGCTAGACCCAGGTAAGCCGTTTGTAGTGTGAGCTGCACATGGCTGTTGTCCCTCCATGGTCTGTATCATTGCTCTGGTGGGACCAGAAGCCCAGGGGTACACTTTATTTTGTTATTGTCACAGGCCCTAACCAGACTTTTCGGCCACGTCAAATTCACAAGCCTGTCCCTGAATTAAGATCCCCTAAAGCCTGTGTCTGTAATTGTTGAGTGGTGAGAGGTTTGCAGATCCACTTCCTTGCATTTTGTCTGTATTCACCAGCCATCCTCATGCAGTCAGATGAGCCACAAGCATAGGGCTGCTGCTTTTAAGCTGAAAACAGAGACTCCGAGGTTACCAGAGTGGAAGAGAATCAATTTAATGGAAGAGAAAGACCTCTCTCATGGCAGTCAGCTGCCACAGGGCCCCACCTGCTGGTGGACAGCCACATCAAGATCATGCCTGCGACCTTCCATTCCCCATCCTTGACTTCTCCACATCTTGGGTGTTTCTTTGGCCTCCCAGCCGGCTGACCAATCACTGGGCTGCACCCCGCAGTCCTGAAAGCCTTGTGGTTGCCCCACCTCAAGACCAAAGAAAGAGTCTGGAGACAGTGATGGAGACCTCAGTGGTTTTTTGGACAGGAGGTTTGGGGAGAGGGTTGGCACTGGTCTTAAGCAAAAGGTCCTGGAGCAACAACCCATGGATTAGATCGGGCAGGCTATAGCAGTAATCTTCCCCACTTGGGGTAGAAGGAGGCTACTATTTATAGGGGGAATTGAGGTCAGGTTGGCTGGTCAGTTACCAAGGAAACCAGCTGGGGCACGTCCCTCACAGCCCCTAAGTTAAGAACCATCATGAGGGCAGATGTTTCCTTTAATAAATTAGCAGGTAGAGCAGGGGTGAGATCAGCCATTAGCTGGGGCAGAGGGCAAACCTGGTCACGTGAGTAGGTTGCAGGCAAAATCGGGACTGGTCAAGGGACTTCCCCAGTTGTCCAGTGGCTGAGACTCTGAGCTCCTAACGCAGGGGGCCCGGGGTTCAATTCCTGGTCAGGGAGCTAGATCTCACAAGCCACAACTAAGAGTTCTTATGCTGCAATGAAGATGGAAGATCCCACGGGCCGCAACAAAAGCGGCACGGCCAAGTTTTTTTTTTTTTTTTTAAAGAAGGGACAAGTAGAGCAAGGGAAGAACAAAGAGCAAGAGAACAGCCATCTTGAATGGCCTGACCATACACCCACCTTGGGGCTGTTTAGAGGGCCAGGAATGACCCTCGATGAGGGCCGAGGATGGAAGAGAATGGCCCCCCTGGGAGTATTGCCTACAGCCTGGGGTGACGTGGATGAAGGCTCTGAGTGGCCTGACCTGGCTGGCTGCTGTAGCATCCTTGGTGATGTGTTTGCACACCTCCTGCAAGCCCACATGCAGCAGCCCAGGGCCCCAAGCCTTCCAACAGGAGCTCAAGGCCAGGCAGGAGAAGCCCTGTTCTGGGGCAGCCATGCTCAGGGCTGACTCTGGGCCTGAGCCTGGCTTGGGCTCCTCCCTGTTCTGCACCAGAAGGTGAGGCCAGAGGCTGTGGGGACACTGGGGGTAGGGGCAGGAGGAGGAGGGAAGGGTCTGGTCTCACCTGCCCCATCCTAGTGGTGGAGGTGGTGGAGACAGGCCTCCAAAGTTGGGTTTCTCCTCCTCCAGGGTCGTGGCATTTTCCAGAGGCCTCCAACCACATCCCACCCTGTGTTTATACGTTGTGGGGGGATGGGGTGTGATACTCCCAGATTCAGGCCTCTAAGATTTAATGGCACAGACCCACCCAGGTTTTAACCCTGGAGTTTTAGAATGCTAAATCTGGGTTCTCTCAGGTTACAAATGATCAAGGACAAGGGCCCCTTCTCCTCCAGACACACTGGTTAAATGGTCCTGGCATCCCTGTATTCAGATTCTCTGAAGTTGTTCTCTGCTCCCATCCTCAAGGAATAACAGAAGTCATAACTTGAGCATCTCCTAAGTGCAGGACGGCTGGATGTTGGAGATGCAGAGACAACTGCCCTTATGAGCTTTTGGTCAACACTAAGGGGAACACGTGGATGCTGGAAGATAATGGATTTGCCTTGAGACTCTGGAAAACTTTGTAAGGTGCTCGTCATCTTTTCATCCTCCAATGGAAAGAGGGGCCCTTGCCTACAGAAACGCCCCGAGGCCCTGAAGTGGATCCATAGCGAAAAGATCAAAGATGGGAGGGCTAGGCAAGTGAGGGAACAGGGCTGCCAGGGGCCACATCCCAAACCCCCAACACCCCCAACACCCCCAACCCCGCCCGACCCCCGCAGCAAACCTCCTAACTTCCAGAAATTGGGCCTCTGCTGCCCTCTAATGGTGAAGCCGCCTTGTGGCTCAGATGGTAAAGAGTCTGCCTGCAATGCAGGAGACCCAGGTTTGATCCCTGGGTTGGGAAGATCCCTTGGAGAAGGAAATGGCAACCCACTCCAGTAATCTTGCCTGAAAAATCCTATGGATGGAGGAGCCTGGCAGGTACAGTCCATGGGATCGCAAAGAGTTGGACACAACTGAGCGACTTCACTTTTACTTTTCACTTTGCCCCCTAATGGAGGAAGGAAAACCTCTAGAGCTGGCTGCTGGGGCCCCACCAACCTGGGTCCCCTAAAAATGGGGGCTGCGAAGGACCTTCCTGCCCCAGACCTTGTGTTTCCCTGGAGTCTTGAATTTGATTTCCCGCAGCCTCCGAAGCTCCCTGGCTGCCCTGTTCCCAGACTGCCACCCTCCGTCCTACTGTTTCCCCAGTTCCCTTTGTTGCCCATGTTCTGATTCTGGTGCCCTAGTTCCTGGCCCTGCTGGAGTTCTGGTTCCGGAAGGCCTTCGCTGGGTGCCTCGGGCATGTCCTGCAACCGCCAGCGCCCGAGGCAAATGGACATCCGCAAAAGTGTGGTGAGCCTGGCCACAGGCGCCGGGGCCATCTACCTCCTCTACAAGGCTGTCAAGGCCGGCATAAAGTGTCAGCCGCCCTTCTGCTCTGCCTCACCCATCTGCATCGCCCGTGAGTGTCCCTGCCCTGGGGAGAGGGCTCGGCCCCAGGAGGTACCTATTCCCCAGGTCTCTGAGGGGCCCAAGAGGACTCCTCCACATTCCTCTCTCGTGCCTCCTTCTCACCTCCATCTTCCCCAGACCCACTCTAGAGATGCTGGAGCAGGGTTCCCAGGTAGAGGATGGTGCTCAGGTGCATCCTCAGGAGTCATCCGGCAGGTTCCTAAATTCTACATTCACTCTGGCATCTAGGATGGATAGAAACTTGGTATTAGCAGTTCTCCCTAAGGGAAAACTGGGGGACCTATGTGCCCAGAGCCTCCACTGATCTCTGTGACCACTCAGTGCAAAGTTGAGAAAGAAACCCTTTCTGCAAGACTTTGTGTTGCCACCTGCTAGAATATCATTGCCATATACCAGTTATGATGAATGTATGACTGCCATATGCCAGAAAGTTGTTATGATAAACGTACAAAACGTTTTTGTTTATGATATGAATGATGCACCGTTAGATGTGGTGCCCTTGTGCAGTGCACACCCTGATCAACTGCACATGGTGGTCCTGTGTATGGCAGGAAGTCTTCTCTTCAGAAAAGGCAAGGCAGCCTTATGTCCCAGGTCCCTCTGCCCTGCTTCCCAATCCCCTTCTTTCATCACCTCTGAGTTCACAGCCTGAACCGGTCTGGGGTGGCTGTCTAGGCCTGGCAATCGAGCGAGAGCGACACGGGCGGGACTCGGGTGAGCTCCGGAGGCTACTCAACTCTTTGGAGTGCAAGCAGGATGCGTACACCAAGAGCATGATCCTACACAGCATCACACGCTGTGTGTACTTGCTGGAGTCCGAGGTGAGGGAAGGGAGGCAGGAGACCCCTCCCCATCAGCCTGGCCCCTGGGGGCTGCCAGTGTGTGTCCTGGTACCTCCCCAACCCGCCTGATTAGCCAGGCAGTATCCTGGGACCTGTCTCTCTGAGGGTGGGAGGGGTTGTGTTGAGGGGTCTTGGTGACAGGGTGTGTGTTGGGGGGAACCAGGACCGCCGCTTCTTCCGCCTCTTCCATCTCTCCTGGCACACTCTAGGCCTCTGGTTGTACTAATGATGACATCACGTTGGTGGGCTCCATGCTGGATGACAAGGACAACAGTGTTAAAATCCAAGCCCTGAACACACTTAAAGCTTTCTCTGGCATCAGAAAATTCAGGCTCAAAATCCAGGTGAGCCTAGCAATAAGGGTGGGGCAGAGCACGTGGGGTGTCCACAGGCCGTGGGCCCTTTAATGGGCCTAGGATGAATGGTTATGTTCCAGAAGTCTGTTTGGGTCTGAGTTTGTAACCCAGAAATACGTTTTTCCTTGGAAATTGGTGGGAAAATGGTGATCATTTTCCCAATAGGGGCAGAAAAGTCTTTGAATCCCAGGATAAAACTGAACTCACTCCCGTGGAGAATCTCTGAACCCCAAGCAGAAACCCCCGAGGTTCTTTCTGATGCTAGCCAACTCTTGACACCAGCTGGGTGTCCTACAGTTCAGTTCTGACATGTCTCCCTGGGGTTAGTACAGACCCCACCTCTGAAGGCTGAGTCCCATAGGACCGTCTCCCACTTTTGACCGGCCAGCTGTAAAGTTGGAGGTTCCCATGACCTCTCTCCTCAGACTTGATAATTCATTATAAAGAGTCACAGCATGCAGGAAAATGTTTTACTTACAGTTTATTATAAAAGATACAACTGAGGAGGGACTTCCCTGGTGGTTCAGTGGTTAAGACTCCTTGCTCCCAATGTAGGAAGTACAGGTTGGATCCCTGGTTGGTGAACTAAGATCCCACATGCCACACACTTCAGAGCAAGGGGGGAAAAAAGATACAACTGAGGAGTGGCCAAATGGAAGAGACGCAAGAGCAGAATGTAGGGGAAGGGCTTCCACACCTTCTTCAGGCCTGCCACCCTCCTAGCCCCTCGATATATTCACCAACCCAAGGTTTTCCAAACCGTCATGTAGGTGTATTTATGGAGGCTTTATGATATAGGCATAATTGATTAATCATTGGCCATTGGTGACTGAACTGTCTCTAGCCCCACCCTTCTCCCCAGAGGTCAGGTATGGGGGTGAACGTTCCAGCCCCCTAATCCTAGCTGGGTCTTTCTGGCCTCATCCAGCAGGAATCTAGGGGTCTGCCTAGAGTTGCCTCATTAGCATAAATTCAGGGGTGATGGAAAGAGGCTCATTATAAAAACCAAAAATACTCCTAGCATGAAATTGCAAGGATTTTAGGAACCTTGTGCCTGCAATCAGGGACAAAAACCAGATATACTGTCAGACCACACCCCATGTTGTGTTGGTCTAAGCCTGGTGGCTGGACCACTAATGTTTTCAGTACTACGATGTAGAGAAAACAGAAGCCACCAAATGTCAGTTCCCCCAGCTTCCTGCTGCTAGGCCTTCAGGCTTACCTGTTACTCATCCTTTCCTGCTTTCCTGCTGGTGCGGTGGAAGAAAGGCGTTCTTCCTGCCTGTGTTCAATGATCTTCTCAGTCCTGCATCTACCCCCTCCCCTGAGGGCCCCTCTCCTTGATTAAACTCTGTTTTGTATATCCTCCCCTGGCTCCTTTCCCTTAGATTCAACAAGCTCTATTCTTTCCATCTTAAAAGACAAAATTAGAAAACATCTTCCTTGTGACCTCTAATCTCTCTCTAGCAAATGATCTCTCCCAAAATATTTTACTTAAAAATAGCTAAAATATTCAAAACGTGAACTTTTTATGCATGTTTGGTAACAATAAAACACCGGAGCTTCCCTTGTGGTCCAGTGGCTAAGACTCCACATTCCCAATGCAGGGAGCCTAGGTTCGATCCCTGATCAGGGAACCAGATCCCACATGCTGCACCTAAAGATCCCTGTGCCAGCCACAGCCAAATAAATCAATAATAAATATTTAAAACAAAAATAGAGCACACATAATCAGAAATCAGAACTCAGGCTAAGAAATAGAACATGACCAATTGGCTAGATGGCCCCTGGACGCCCCTCCTTAATGCCAGCCTCCTCCCCCACCAGAGGCAATCATCATTCCTCTGCATTTTGTTCATCAATTTCTTGATTTTCTTTGTAGTCTTATCATGTATGCATGTGTTATCGTTTTCTAGCAGGCCACAGCAGCAGGCAAAAACAGGTGAAATATAATTGGAATGTTTTTATGCTTCATGGATCTGAAAGTCTGCAGTTTGCATTCTGTGGTTTGCCTTTTCCCTCCAACATTGAAAGATTTGTCCTTATTGATAGGGACTGCTCTGTTTCTTTTCCACACTTGTGTAGTATTCTAGTTCATGAATATCCTGCAGTTTTATTTATCCACCTGCTCATGGGTAGGTATTTGAGTCATTTGCATATGGTGCCATGAGCATTTGCGTATGCATCACCCTTGGGACATGGGAGACTTTCTCTAGGGCATATATGCAGTTGTGGGACGGTCAGGTGAAAGGAATGCCCAACTTTTTGAGATGGGCTGAATCAGTTTACACCTTCCACCAGCCCCGCATGAGTGTTTCTGTTGCATCATTTCTTCTCCAACCCTTGGTCTTTTCACACTTTAAATTTTTTGGATCAGACTTTCTTTGGAGAAAAAAAAGGTTTTGAAGTCTCTACTTGCTGGCTGCTTCTACTTCATCTCTCAGCCCTCTCAGTTGCCCTAAGGCTGTGATTCTCATGCATATCAGAATTGCCAAGAAAGCTGGTTAAAAATGAAGATTTCAGGGTATTACTCCCAGAGAACTAGTTCAGGGAAGCTTTGTTTTTCATAAGCCCCTCAAATTCCGATGCAAGGGGCATGGGCACCGCTGTCCTTTCTTCCCCCAGGGTCTGCATCCTGAGGACCTAACTCTCTGGGTGAAAGCAGCCACTCCCTCGCCTCAGTTTCCACCTAGATGTGCTCTCCTCTGTCTCTGTCTAAAGCCTGCAGGCTTCCTTGACCTCTAGACCCATGGCCAGCTGCTCCACTTAGTCTGGAGACCCTCTGACCCAACATCCAAATGGAGCTCGCCCCTGTTCCCTGAGCCAGACCACCCTCTTGAGAGAGATCTGACTGCCTCAGTTCCCTGCTGTATCTTCCTCAAGGCTCTCATCAGAAAATATATGACCAGGGACTTCCATGGAGGTCCAGTGGCTAAGACTCAGCACTCCCAATCCTGGGGACCCAGATTTGACCCCTGGTCGGGGAACTAGATCCCATATACTACACCTAAAGATCCTGCATGCCACAACTACGACCCAGCGCAGCCAAATAAAAATACACACAAAAAATTTTTAACGTGTACAACCAGCTCCACCTCCCTGCTCACACCCCAGCCGTTTACACTGTGTGTTTCAAGCTCTCTCCCCTCCCAGCTCTTGCACCTGGTGTTCTGCCGCCTGAAAGCCCACTCCAGATTTGCTAACTCCTACCTGCCCTTCAGATCTCAGCAATCAGCGAGGGATGAGGGCAGGAAGGAGCAGGGTACTAATGGGAAGTCTGTGCTTCCCACTCCAGGCTTCTGGCGTCCTTCTTAAGTGACTTGCAAAAGTATAGCTTGTAAGGTACCTGCCTTTGGTAATAAGCCCCAAACATCTGCAGCTTGGAAGCCAAAATCCCTTTTTTCATTCAACAGACGTATACTGAACACTTCGGTCGTGCCTGGGCAGTTTGCTAGGCATATGAGATACAACAGGGAATGGAACAAGAAGGAACTTTATCCCAAATGAACTTAAATTCTAGTAGAAAGCAAGGCAGGTAATACACAAATAAATGAGGGTTTCCCTCCTGGTCCAGTGGTTAAGAGTCTGCCTTGCAGTGCCTGGGACACAGGTTTGATCCCTGATACGGGAAGATCCCACATCCCATGGAGCAACTAAGTCTGAGGGCAACCACAAAGACCCAGTGCAGCCAAAACTAATTAAAAATCAACAAAATCTTAAACAAAAAATAAGTGAAACATATAGTGTTTCATGGGGGCAAATGCTATTGAGAAAAATCAAGAAGAGTGGTAAAGAAGGGTGACATCAGGGTAATGCTGCAATTTCAAAAGAGAAAATCTTTAGGGTCTAGGGCTTGATAAAGAGGTCATAGAAACGACACTGAAAGCACAATCTATAAAAGAAAAATGATAAATTGAACTTCATCAAAATTAAAAACATTTTTTTAGTGAAAGACCCTATTAGGATGAAAAGATAAGCTTCAGATTGAAAGAAATAGTTGCAAACCATGTATCTGACACAAGACTTATATCTAGTTTATATAAAGAGCTCTGAAAACTCAATATTTTAAAAAATCCAGTTAGAAAATGGGCACAAGATATTGAAATATATCACTGAAGCAGATATACAACTGCAAATAAGCACATGAAGAAATGTTTAACATTTAACTAGATGCTAGGGAAATGCAAATTTAAGACCACAATGAAATATTACTATATACCTACTAGATGATCTAAACTAAAAAATTAGTGACAGTACCAAGTGCTGGTGAAGATGGAGAGAAACTGAATCTCTCATATGTTGCTGGTGGGAATGTAAAATGGTAAAATGGCCACGCTGGAAGATAGTTTGGTAGTTTAAAAACAAAAAACTCTACATTTACTATGCCAAACAGCAATTGCGTTCATCCTGGAGAAATAAAAACTTGCATCTGTACAAAAACCTGTTCACAGCTGCTCTATTTGTAACAGTCAAAAGGAGAAACAACCAAAATTGCCCTAGGTAGATAAATGACTACGCAAACTGGTAATCTAGTACTATGGGACATCACTCAGTAATGAAAAGGAACGAGCTATTGATACACACGACATCTTGGATGGATCCCAAGGACATTATACTGAGTGGAAAACATCAGGTTTGGAAGATTACAAAGTATGCTTCCATTTATATAACCTCAAAATTGACAAAATCAGAGAGGTGGAAAACAGCTTGGGGGCCCGCACTGGTGAGGGCTGGTTTTGATGGGCGGGGTAAGTGTGACAATAAGATCACCCACAAGGGTGATCTGTGGCGATGCTGATGGAATGATTTGTTGACTGCAGTGGTGGTTACATGAATCTACATGATAAAATGACACAGAAATATACATACACATTGTACTAATACCATTTCCCTGGATTTGATACTGTAATTATTTAAGATGTTAACTATGGAGGGAAACTGGGTGGAAGGCACATTGGGACCTCTCTGTTTTTACAACTTCTAGTGAACTTATAATCATTTGAAAATAAAAATTTAAAAACAAAAAGTGTGTTCCATGTGACAGTGGTATAGGGAAAAATAAAAGGGGGGTGGATAAGGAAAGCAGGGATGGGAGTGGTGTTCTCATCGTAGAGAGTGGTCAGGGAAGCCCCCCACCCCACCCCCCGAGAAGGTGACATTAAACAGCAAAGTTTTGAAGGAGGTAAGAGAATATCGGAGGGAGAGCATTCTAAGCAGAGGGACCAGCCTGTGCAAAGACCCTAAGAAAGGTGTGTACCCGGCGTTTTCAGGGAATCCGTGGGAGCAGAGGAGAGAATAGGAGATGAGGCAAAGAAGTAATGGGGGGAGCAGGGGAAGATCTTATAAGCCACTGTAAGGATTTTAGCCTTTTTCCTGAATGGACCAGCGACTCTGGAGCAGGGGCGGGAATGTCCAGCCTGTCTGCTATTCTGAGAATAGATGCAGGGGACAAGGCTGGAAGCAGAGAGGAGGAGGAGGCTATTGCAGAAGCCTGGGGGGATGCTGGCGGCTTGGACCAGGGTGGCGGAAGGGGCATGGCGAGCAGTGGCTTGACTGTTGGCAGGTTTTGAAGGCAGAGCCCACAGGATGTTCTGAAGGGTTAGAAAAGGGTGTGAGAGAAAGAAAGAAGTCAAGGAAGACCAGGGAGTTTTGGTCTGAGTAACTGGAAGGCAGGTGTAACCAACAGCGGAGACAGGAAGGGTGATGGAGAGAGCAGGTGTGGGGATGGGAATGTGTCAACTCAGAGGTTTAGTAAGATTCTGGGAAAGAAGTGGAATTGGCACTTGCATCTGTGAGTCTGGAGTTCAGGGAGAGCTCTGGGCTGGAGACAGGAACTTGAAAGGCATCAGCATATGGATAGTCTTTAACACTGAGTCTGTGAGTCTTTAACAGCGTGTCACTACGGCAGGGAGGAAGAAAGAAGAGGAGGTTGGCAGAAGAACCGGGGAAAGAAGCTTGAGACAGAGAAGCCCAGTGAAGACAGATTTTCAAGGAGGCGGGGCGGCGGGGGGTGTCAATAGGTCAAACCACAGGGAGAGTTTAAGTGGGGAAGTGTCTGTGGGGTCGGCTCAGTTGTCCTGAGTGAAGGCAGAGGGTGGGCTAATGTTGAGGGTCGTCCTGTGAAAGCAGGAAACCCTTCTCTTCTCCCCCCACCCCTCCCCAGGAACACTCCATCAAGGTGCTGGAACTGATCTCCACTATCTGGGACTCAGAGCTGCACATTGCAGGCCTCAGACTCCTCAACAACTTCCCGCTGCCTGACTTTGTGCATCCACAGCTGCGACGGGTGATGCCTGCCTTAATGGAGATCCTGCAGTCGGACTATATCCTGGCACAGGTGCCTGAGGACGGGGGCCCAGGCCCCGACCCCCTGCCCGGCCCTGGCACAACGCCTAGAAGGAAGAGCAGAGATTCGTGTCCTCCCTGCTCAGGCCCACCTGCCTTCTCACGTGTGGCCCTTTCCTTTGCTCAGGTGCAAGCCATACGATTGCTGAGCAGCCTGGCACAGAAGAACGACCTTCTCTATGATATTCTCAACTGCCAGGTGAGAAAGGATCTGAGAGGCAGGCCGACGGATGCTAACAGATATTGGGAAAGGCGGAATCGTGGGTTCTTCAGACAGACTCAGCCCTGACAAGATCAGCTTGTTCCTCTTTCTGCCCCTGCACTAGATACGTATTGCAGACTACCCCCTTCCTGTCCTCTCAACAGAATCAGATTTTCCTTTGAGGGACTTTCTGAACTCTGAGAGTCAGGAACACAGGTGACACAAATTAGTCTAGGTATTTTAGTAATAGGGAAAAATTAACAACATTGTGAAAAGATTCCTACCATCTAATTAATTAACACAACTATCCCCTCACCTCACATATTTGTTTTTGGTGAGAACATATATGTTCCATTCTCTTAGCTAACTTCAATTATATAATATAGTATTATTAATATCAACTATAGTCACCATGTTTTGTATTAGATCCTCAGATCTTTTTCATCTTTTAGCTAAAAGTATGTACCCTTTGGGGCTTCCCTGGTGGCTCAGACGGTAAAGAATCTACCTGCAATGTGGGAGACCTGGATTCAATCCCTGGGTTGGGAAGATCTCCTGGAGGTGGGCATGGCAACCCACTGCAGTGTTTTTACCTGGAGAATCCCCATGGACAGAGGAGCCTGGGGTCGCAAAGAGTCGGACACAACTAAGCACAGCACATGTACCCTTTCACTAACCTTTCCCTATTTTCCCACACCCCACCCCAGCCCCCAGCAACTACTTTTCTACTGTTTATATGAGTTTGACTTTTTTTTTGTTTTTAATATTCCACGTGTAAGTGATACCATGCAGTATTTGTCTTTCTCTGTCTGGCTTATCTCACTTAGCATAATGTTCCCTGAGTCCATCCATATTGTCACAAATAGCAGGATTTCCTTCTTACAGCTGAGTAATTATAAAGAAAAAAGGACATGTTTACCACCACAGTGGAAGATTTGGAAGGTTTTAACTATTGTTTCAGCAATTAATAGATAAATATCTAAAACTAGTAAGGTTACACTTGCTGCAAATAACACAAATAAGCTTAAGCCATTAGATATATCCAGAACACTTGACAATTAGTACATGCACATTCCTCTCAAGTACACAAAATATTTACAAACATTAACCACACGCTAAGGTTTAAAAGGAAGCTCAACAAACTTCCCTGAATCAATATTATCATATCACTCATGTTTTATGACCACAATGGAATTATGTTAGAGGGTGATATTGAAAACCAAAAGATTCCTACACAGTCGCATCTGAAGCTCAGGTATATTGGGAAGCTGAGGCAATAGGAGGAAGGAAGAACTTTAGAACTTGCCGTGGACTTGATTCCTTGCTGCATTCTGCTCACAGGTGCACTGCAACTTCCTGAACCTGTTCCAGTCCACACAGCCTGGGAGTCTACTGTTTGAGGTCCTGGTGTTTGCAGAGCGGTTGAGTGAAGGCCGGAGTTCACCCCACTACCGCGCCGTGAAGTGGCATTACAACCAACAGTCTTTACACGAAGCTCTCTTTGGGGACGACTCACGACTGGCAGACCGGCTGCTCGCCTTGGTCATCCACCCCGAGGAGGATGTTCAGATCCAGGCCTGCAAAGTCATAGTCAGCCTGCAGTGCCCCCAGGATGTGGGAATCCGGCCTTCCTGCCCACCCAGTCATTCCTGCTTTAATAACGGGGAATAAAATTATGGAGAGCCAATAAATGAGTATGGGAGAGGAGGCTGGGGCACCGTGTCTGTCCTGAGTGTCCGGAGTGGGTGGAGATTTTAGCCAGCATAACTGCCTGTCAAAGCGTGGGCTTGTCTCAAACGCATTCCCACTTCCCTGTTTAGTTGGACAGACTCCCTTCTCTTGCTGCTTTTTAAAATTTATTTATTGTGACCAGACCATGCAGCATGTGGGATCTAAGCCTGCAGCCCCTGCTGTGGAAGCGTGGGCTCTTAGCAACTGGACAGCCAGAGAAGCCCCTTATTAATTTTTTTTTGAGTGATAATTTTTATTGGTGTATAGTTGATTTACAGTGTTGTATTAGTTTCTGCTATGCAGCACAGTGAGTCAGTTACACATATACCTTCTCTTTTAAAAATTTTTTATTTTGTATTGGAGTATAGCCAATTTACAAACAACGTTGTGATAGTTTCAGGTGAACAGCGAAGGGACTCAGCCATACATATACATGTATCCATTCTCCCCCAAACTTCCCTCCCATCCAGGCTGCCAAATAACACTGAGCAGAGTTCCATGTACTATACAGTAGATCCTTGTTGGTTATCCATTTTCAATATAGCAGTGTGTACATGTGCCTCCCTAACTATCCCTTCCTCTCATCCTTCCCCCGGCAACCATAAGCTTGTTCTTGAAGTCTGTGAATCTATTTGTTTTGTAAGTAAGTTCATTTGAATCATTTCTTTTCAGACTCCACATATAAGTGATGTCATATGATATTTCTCCTTCTCTTACTCCACTCAGTATGACACTCTCTGGGTCTGTCCATGTTGCTGCAAATGGCATTATTTCATTCTTTTTAATGACCGAGTAATATTCCATTGTATATATGTACCACGTCTGTATCCATTCCTCTGTCGATGGACATTTAGGTTGCTTCCATGTCTTGGCTATTGTAAACAGTGCTGCAATGAACACAGGGTGCATGGATCCTTTCAGATCATGCTTTTCTCCTCATATATGCTCAGGAGTGGAATTGCAGGGTCATATAGTAGTGCTGTTTTTAGTTTTTTAAAAGAAACTCCATACTGTTCTCCGTGGTGGCTATACCAATTTACATTCCCACCAACGGTGCAAAAGCGTTCCCTTATCTCCACACCCTTTCCAGCATTCACTGTTTGTGGATTTTTTGATGATAGCCATTCCGACTGGCGTGAGGTGATATCTCGTTGTGGTTTTGATTTGTACTTCCCTAAGGTTTTAGAAAAGGCAGAGGAACCAGAGATCAAATTGCCAACATTGGCTGGATAATGGAAAAAGCAAGAGAGTTCCAGAGAAACATCTATTTCTGCTTTATTGACTATGCCAAAGCCTTTGTGTGGATCACAATAAACTGTGGAAAATTCTGAAAGAGATGGGAATACCAGACCACTTGACCTGCCTCTTGAGAAATCTGTATGCAGGCCAGGAAGCAACAGTTAGAACTGGACATGGAACAACAGACTGGTTCCAAATAGGAAAAGGAGTACGTCAAGGCTGTATATTGTCACCCTGCTTATTTAACCTATATGCAGAGTACATCATGAGAAATGCTGGACTGGAAGAAACACAAGCTGGAATCAAGATTGCCAGGAGAAATATCAATAACCTCAGATATGCAGATGACACCACCCTTAATGGCAGAAAGTGAAGAGGAACTAAAAAGCCTCTTGATGAAAGTGAAAGGGGAG
>SJYT01083247.1:66028-181951 GCA_006410635.1 Cephalophus harveyi
CCGAAGAATTGATGCTTTCGAACTGTGGTGTTGGAGAAGACTCTTGAGAGTCCCTTGGACTGCAAGGATATCCAACCATTCCATTCTGAAGGAGATCAGCCCTGGGATTTCTTTGGAAGGAATGATGCTAAAGCTGAAACTCCAGTACTTTGGCCACCTCATGTGAAGAGTTGACTCACTGGAAAAGACTCTGATGCTGGGAGGGATTGGGGGCAGGAGGAGAAGGGGACGACGGAGGATGAGATGGCTGGATGGCATCACGGACTTGATGGACTTGAGTCTGAGTGATCTCCGGGAGATGGTGATGGACAGGGAGGCCTGGCGTGCTGCGATTCATGGGGTCGCAAAGAGTCGGACACGACTGAGCGACTGAACTGAACTGAACAATTAGCAAGGTGGAACATCTTTTCAAGTACCTATTGGCCATCTGTATGTCTTCTTTGGAGAAATGTCTATTGAGGTCTTCTGCCCCTTTTTTGAGTACTATACCCACTCTCTTTTAGATTCTATTCCCAGGTAGGTCATTACAGAGTACCGAGGAGAGATCTCTGCTATACAGTAAGTTCTTATTAGTTATCTATTGTATATATAGCAGTGCGTGTATATGTTCCAATCCCAATCTCCCAATTTATCTCTCCCCGTCTCTTGCTGCTTTTAAATTTGAATGTGGAGCCAGTGCTTTCAGGGAGTTTCAGGGAGAAGGTGGGTTTGAGGACTGAGGCCAAAGATAATCAGTGAGAGAGCGTATGGCACTGCAGGCAGTATAGCGCCGGGTTACTCAGAACGGGCTGGGCTACACAACAGTAACAGCAACTGCCAAATCTCAGTGCTTAAAAATGGCCACGGTTATTTCTTTTCCTTAACACATGCTCCTGAGAAGTCACTGAGCGGGTGGAGGGGCGGGAAAAGTGGCTTGCTCAAGCTCACACGACTGGCCTGGGGCAGAAATAGGACTGGAACCTAATTTTTACTGGACTTTTTCTTTCATTTTCCTTGGCTTGAGCCCCGTGAGAGGAAACCACGGATTCTAAGCCAGAGTCTGTGCCAGTTGAGAAAGACCTCAATGCTTCTGGATTTGAGAGGCCAGCTTAGGACTGAACTATGAGCAAATCTGTCCCCTCTGTTTTCCTGACCCAAGACTCCATCACTTGAGTGGATGGATGGTGGGTGGAAGGGTATAAGTTAGCATATGCTGATCAGAGAGCCAGGTTTTTTTTTTTTAATTTTTTATTATGAAAACTCGCAAGACATGTGGGAAAGTAGAAACCTTTGTGGACACTCATCCAGGCTCAGCGACCATTGATGCAAGATTGATTTCATTTTATCCACCTACTTTTTCACCAAGAGAGCCAGTTCTTACTAAGGGACCATCCTTATCACCATCTCCCCAGGTCTGATCACCATCTGTGGGTGAACAGTCACTACCAGCTCTGAATCACCAGCTCTCATCTTTCTCCTGAGCTCAGGACTTAGGCTGCTACTTGGCTACAGTGCAGTCAGCCCAGGGGAACTTGTCAAATGCCAGCATCATCCTACCCACCTCTCTGCCAGCTCCCCCATGTTCCCATGTCACCAGCAAGGTATGGGGAGTCACCTTAAATTCTCTTCCCCATCACATGCTCCAATTCCCACTGCTTTACTCTCCCCCACGTTAGGACTCCTGGGAAGCCATTCTCCTATTTCTGTCCTCCATCCAGCCCTACACACTGCAAACTAATCTTTGAATTCCACACTGGGGCTTCCCTGGCAGTGCAGTGCTTAAGACTCTGTGCTTCCACTGCAGGGGACATGGGTTTGATCCCTGGTCAGGGAACCAAGATCCCACATGCGATGTGGCATGGCCAAACAATTAAAAAGGAAAGATCAAAACCCCACATTGCACCATCCTCAAAAACCTTCAGAGGTTCCCCACCACCAAAGTGAACTTTTCTCAGCCCCAAAGCTAAGTTACCTGATCTGACAAGTGCAAGTGTACCTACATGCAAAGCAGACGGGATTTTGTCCTGGAAGATATGGTCACTGGAGCCCTTTGCCACCTAATAGCACCAAATGAATTCGGTTTGCATTTAAGGCCCTTCAGCATCTATTCATCCTGCCTGCCACTAGCCAAGCATGTCAACACTCTTCACTAGTCAAACTGGAGCAGACAAGTCACAGCTGACCTAATCCTGTCATGCTTAGTCTTGCCCCTGAGGTTTTGACGCAAACTTCTCCCTGCCTACAGGGCTTGCCTTCCTGCTTTCCCATGGGCTGTGTCCCCATGACCTGTGGTAGTCTAGAGTTTTCTTCAACTATACCCGCTTTTGGGGCCTCCAGCAGCACTTCTTATCTGAGTCTCTCATGTGGCATTTGGCAAATTAAAGCTCGGGTCTTATAAATTTTGTTCTTTTTGCAGTAGGTCCTATCTGACTGCTTATAACAGCCTTGAAGGCAAAGCCTGCTCTGGGCAGGCACATGATTACAATTGGCCGATGGTAATGAAAGGAGAGATGGCAGTGGGCAGTGATGTGGGGTGCGCTGTGTTGGTTATTGGTTGCTGCATAACACATTATGGGTATCAGTCTGGGTCCAATCAAGAGAGAGAAACGACACCATAATTTGAACAGGGAGATTTAAAAATCCCCTGTTATAAGAAATAAAGAGTTGGTTAGTGAGGAGTAAATGGGCTTCCCTTGTAGCTCATTGGTAAAGAATCTGCAGCACAGGAGACCTGGGTTCGATCCCTGGGTTGGGAAGATCCCCTGGAGAAGGAAATGGCAACCCACTCCAGTATCCTTGCCTTGAAAATCTCATGGACAGAGAAGCCTGGTGGGCTGCAGTCCATGGGGTCAAAAAGAGTCAGGCACGACTGAGCGACTAACAGTTAGGAGTAAGGTGAAAGTGTTGGTCGCTCAGTCGTATCTGACTCTTTGTGACCCCATGGACTGTAGCCCCCCAGACTCCTCTGTCCATGGAATTCTCCAGGCAAGAATACTGGAGTGGGTACCCATGCCCTTCTCCAGGGGATCTTCCCAACCCAGGGATCAAACCCCCATCTCCTGCATCCCAGGTGGATTCTTTACCATCTGAGCCACCAGGGAAGCCCAGTAAGGAGTAAAGAGAACTCTAAATACATGAACAGCAGACACAGCAGCAGCCCTCGTGCCCAAGACTAAGGCTGAAACAGAGCATTCCAGGAAGTGATACCTGCCTCCTACCTCAAGGTTGAAATCTAGATCCTGTTGAAGAGAACAGTCTGTGGCTTGCCAGAGAGCAGAAAGGTCACATTGGTGTCATGCCAGGGTGACTTGCAGAAGTCTGCCTCCTTAAATGCCAGGGAGAGCTCTTCTCAGGGATGTGTCGAGCCAAAGGCGCTCAACCCACAACAAAACTGCCTGGGCAGGGTACAGGAGTCCCCGCATACTGCAGGAGCCTGGTGCCGGAGAGCCCGTCAGTGCCGCAGGAACCTCCGGCTGGAGAAGCCACGTGCACAGTAGGTATCGGATGCTGGAGAAGCTGCAGGAGGTGGAGGCACTCTGCTGAAACTGCTGCCCGAGAGGCAGAGCCAGGAGGACCTGCTGCTTACTGGATTTTGCTGGCCGCTCCAGGACCGAGGCACTGGTGAAGCCATTTGCACCAAAGGAGTCTGCCAATCAAGTACGCTAGAACAGGGAAGCAGAAATCCTTTCTTCCTATCCTGCCTCTCCAGTTCTTTTCCTCTTAACAATTTAAAACATTGCTAAGAGCTTCTTATCTCTTGGAGGAATCTGGGAGCCATCTTGACTTGGTACTTCTGATTCAGTCAAGTTGTTCTTGAGGTCAAGTTACATTGGCCAGGCTTGCAGTCATCTGAAGACTTGATTGGGGCTGGAGGGTGACTTCCAAGAAGCTCATTCATGTGGCTGGCAAGTTGGTGCTGGCAGCTAGCATGAGGCCTCAGTTTGTCTACACATGGGCATCTTCACAAGGATGCTTAAGCATCCTTGTGACATAGAAGCTGGTTTCTCCTAGAGTGAATCATCCAAGAGAGAACAGGGCAAAAGCTGCTGTGCCTTTTCTGGCCTAACTTCAGAAGTCATACATTATCACTTTCACCATCTTCTATTTGTTAGAAGTGAGTCTCTAGGTCCAGTTCACATTCAAGACAAGGGGAGTTAGGTGCTACTTTTTGAAGAGTGTCAAACACTTTGTGAGTATTTAAAAGCCATCACAGGGTGACCTAACAGAAGGAAATCCAAAAAGTGGATATATGTATATGTATAGCTGATTCACTTTGCTGTACAGCAGAAACTAATACATTATTAAGCACCTATATGCCAAATAAAAAAAAAAAGAAAAAACCTGCCACAGGTGGCATCAATCAACAAGGACTAGGGAATCCCCTGGCAGTCCAATGGTTAGGATATAGTGCTTTCACTGCCATGAAAGTGAATATGTTAGCCGCTTAGTCATGTCTGACTCTTTGCCTATAGCCTGCCAGGCTCCTCTGTCCATGGGATTCTCCAGGCAAGAGTACTGGAGTGGGTTGCCATTCTCTTCTCCAGGGGATCTTCCAGACCCAGGAATCAAACCCAGGCCTCCTCCATTGCAGGAAGATCCTTTATCGTCTGAGCCATCTGAGTTCACTTCAGGGTTCAATCCCTGAGATCTGAGAAGTAAGGTCCCACAAGGTTCAAGGTGCCACAAAAAAAGACAAAACAAAAATCAACAAGGACTAATCCACACTCAGCAGCTAGATGTGCCTGTTTTCCCTCTGGGAGGTTCTCTGCCAAAGAGAAGAGAAAGTTCACACCAATGAACACCACCCTATGTATCCCATCCTTCAGTCTGACTTCCAGCTGGTTAGCTTGTTTCGTTTCCTGCAGAGTTATTTTATCTTTGGGCAATTATTTCTCCAAAGAAGCATCTCTTTCCATCTTTTCAATTGATTCTAAGAAGACTTCAGAGAAGAGATGGGCTTGAATGAGATCTGGAGAGAGGGAAGAGCTTTCCAGGGTGGGAAACTATTATACTTGAAATTTAACCAAAAGGGAAATCAGAGTTTCCTCTGATGGGATTACGAGACGGGCTGGGGTGCTGGTAGATGGTATTTGGCCAGGCAAACTGCCAATTACTCCTGTAACTGGTTTCCTGAAGGAGACGTGTGACAGACAGAGATGAGGTAATGCCAAACCCCACTGGATTGCTTCCAGCAGGATCCCAACACAGGGTCTCAAGCAAACAGGGCTGGAGTCCTCAGCTTTATCTTAAGACTTAAAACAGAGCCTCTCTTCTCTAAACTCACATGTTACCACTGCTCTTGTGTAATTTTCTCCCCTTGAATGTGATCTGGACCTGGTGACTTGCTTCTTACCAATAGGATATGGCTGTCAGGCTTCACCTTGCAGGCCTGCAAGTCTTGTGATTGCCTAGCCTCATGAGTGAAGAAAGAGCTTGGAGACAGTAACAGAGAGAAAGGGCATCTTACATGTGTGAAACAAAACGTCCTGGAGCAACATCCCACCATTACCGCAGAGCCCAGGCAGAACACGACAGTCATCTTCGCTACTTGGGGAAAAATGAGGGAACTAGTTATAGGGGGATTGACATCAGGTTGACTCATCAGTTAGTTACCAGGGAAACCATCAGCTGGGGCATGACCCTCATAGCTGCTCAGATTAACGACCATCACAAGGAAGGTATTTCCCTTAATAAACTAGCAGATGGAGCCCTTTTGGCTGAGGGATTAGATCAGCCACTAGCTGGGGGCAGGGGGCAAGCATGTTCATGCAAGTAGGGTGCAGGTGAAACAGAGTCTGGCTGAGCAGGAGATGTACAAAGAGCAAGAGTGGCCTGATTACGCAATGGCCAAGTGAGGAACTATTACTTTAAAGATCAGATTACAGGGACTTCCCTGGTGGTATAGTGACTGAAACTCCATGCTCCCAATGTAGAGGGCCTGGGTTCGATCCCTAATCAGGGAACTAGATCCCACATGCTGAAACTAAGAGTTTGCATGCCGCACTGAAGATCCTGTGTGTCACAACAAACATTGAAGATCCCACATGCCACAGCCAAAAAAAGATATTAGATTACAAAACACTGTGACTTCCATCTTGCTTCCATTCTCCTTTTTCTTTCACTGGTTTGTGCTGATGAAGCCAACGGCTGTGTTATGAGCTATCCTATGGAAAGGACAGCCAACAGCCTGTGAAGAACTGAAGTTGTCGGTCCAACAACCTGCAAGGAACTGAAGTCTGCCAACCACCACCTGTGTAAACTTGGAAGTAGGTCCACTCTCAGTGGAGTCTGAAGGTGGTTGCATCCCCCACCCACACCTTGATGGCAACCTGTGAAGACACCCAGAGCCAGGGGACCCAGCCAAGCTGTGACTGTATTCCTGACACAGAAATCTGTGAAGTAATAAATGATGTGTTAAGCCACTAACTTTGGGGGTAATGCATTATGCAACAGTAAGTTACGAATGCAACAAGCGACTCTTCCAAGAGTCTTGCCACTGGTTCATTCCTTCCACTCAAGGATGAGAACAAAAATCACCAATACCACACTCAAGTGTGAGGCTTTTAAAGCCCGTGACCCCTGCCCACAAGTAACTATGGCCATTCAAATGTCCTGGGACACAACACAGTTTCCTTTGAGAGAAAAAAGAAGTGGGTAGAGAGAGCTTTTACCCTCCATGATACCTGCTTCCATGGAGCCAAAGGGTGAACCAAAATGCCACCCTGGAAGGTCCGTTTTTTCTTCTCAGCTGTCCTCCCTTCCTCCTAACCCTTTCCTAACCCCAGAGATTCTCAGTCACTGGCATCTCAGAATACCTCGTCTCCTTGAGCTGGGCCGAGGACTCCCGTAGCTGAAACTAAGTAGTGCCTGTCTTTCTTTAAAGTAGGAAGGAAAAGTGAAAAGGTATTTTTTTCACATGGAAAATGGGTATTTTCCATGTATTTGCATTTTCTTACTCGTTGGCACCTGCTATAGTTTATCTGCCAACGAGTAACAGATTTCAAAATGAATGAGCAAGGAGCAAACAAATAGTAATAGAAAAACATAGAAATGTGGTTTCTTAAAATAGTTTACAAGTCATTGTTCAAGATACAGTGACCTAGATACATACAATAGAGTAAAAGGAGGGAAGGAAGGCAGAGAAAGAGAGCCGAGTTCATGAACTTGGGTCCCATCTCTGGCATTACCTGGTGTTCTACGAGAGCACTAAGGCACCAGGGTATCGAGGCTGCCAGAGCGAGTGTGGGAACCTCAGCTACTTCCAAGGCAGTGAGCTGGTTCCCAAGATCTGACCTCTGGATGGAACCTCAGGGAAAATTCCCCAAGGCTGGGGGCACCATCATTGGAAAGGGGGGAGGAGGTGCTATGTAACAGATCCTGTCTCCTAAGACTAGAAACCATCAAGGTTAACTGCCCAGCTCTAGGATCATACTCTGGGCACATGGCTGGCAAACATTTTTTATTTCCAAGGGTTGTATGTAAATTGTGAGCCACTGTAGCCCAACCCCGTTGGTCTAGATTGACAAAGAAAGACAAAGGGAAATGAATCCTTATTGGAGGGCCTCTCCACTCTCATATCACTCTGGGTACTTATATTCTGGGAGGGGGAGGGTGCTAGAGTCAAATGTGAGTCCAGGAGACAGGACATAGAATGGAGATTGCATGGTTAAGAAGATTAGACAGAGCTCTGTGAGTATAACGTATGGAAGAAAGCATGCTGCTGCTAAGTCGCTTCAGTTGTGTCCGACTATGTGCAAGCTCATAGACGGCAGCCCAGCAGGCTCCTCTGTCCCTGGGATTCTCCAGGCAAGAACACTGGCGTGGATTGCCATTTCCTTCTCCAATGCATGAAAGTGAAAAGTGAAAGTGAAGTCGCTCAGTCGTGCCTGACTCTTCGCGACCCTGTGGACTGCAGCCTACTAGGCTCCTCCGTCCATGGGATTTTCCAGGCAAGAGTACTGGAGTGGGGTGCCATTGCCTTCTCCGATTAAAAGCATGCCCCCTGGCAAATACACACATACACACACACATATACACACACATACTTTAGACTGTGGCCCATGTCTGATTTTTACCCGGGCACATGGCTTCCTAGAGTAGACACGGCATCCCAGTTTTTCTTGCAGCTAGGCTCAGTCATGTTCACATGACTGACTGATGGGGTGGAGAGTATTAAAGCAAGCAGTCAGGCCCTCCCACACCTACCCTCATCCTTCACTGCATACCTGAAATATGAACAGGTTATAAGGCAATCTTTGACCAGGCTGATGAAGAGAATGGCTATTGATGCCAGAGCAGTGAGACTAAAGCAGCCTGGACCGCTGAGACCATGAGACCCAATTTTCGCCTTCGACTGCATATCCTCGGGATGTTATGGGAAAGAGAAGTAAACTTCTGCCTTATAGTAAGCCATTGGTTCCATGGTTTCTTTTGCTGCAGCCTATTTGTATATCCTACAGCTCTGTCTTGGTAAATGAAATTCTGCTATTAGTAATTTACTTGTTTCATAATTTTCTTATAGAAAAATATTTTTCAAGCTTTGAGTACCCTTTCTGTATCCTCTTAAGTAGGAGCTGGCAGGTGAGCACAGAGCTGGTACCCAGGACGGGAGCAAGTTGGGTCCATCAAAGAGTAAACTCATCTATCCGCCCATCATTCCTAGGACCGTCTCTCTCTCTCTCTCTTTTTTTTTTTTTGCCAAACCATGTGGCGTATGGGATCTTAGTTCCCTGACCAGGGATTGAACCACTGAACTACCAGGAAATTCTCTCCTAGGACCACTTTTTGCCTTGGTTTCCACAAATGGCAGTTATCATCATCTGTCTGTGAAGCAACTGTTTTTAGAGGAGGGAACTATGATTGTCATGGAAACTGAGAAGGGGCGAGCAAGTTCAAGGGACCAATGACTGAAAGAGGACAGAGCTCCCCATCAGCAGCTCCTGGACCCTGGGCATTAGTTCAGTAAAGACTGACAATGGCACAGAGAAGAGGGAGCGTTCTCTCTGGACTGTGGCTGGAAGGAAATGACAAGGGAGCAGGAAGTGGAAGCTCACCTTTCTGAACTGCACCAGGGTGGGTGTGCAAGTTGGTGAGGGAGAAGGTTGTGAGGCATAGGATCTCCCTAACAAATTCCCGGGGTGGGGGGTGGGGAAAAACCCCTTATCAATGGAGATTTGACTTAAGTTGAAAAAAAAAAAACAAACATGTTAAATATATATGAAAGACAAGCAGGGAGTTCCCTGGTTGTCCAGTGGTTAGAACTCTGTGCTTTCACTGCCAAGGGCATGGGTTCAATCCCTGGTCAGGGAACTAACATAATCTAAGCTGCATGACATGGCCAAAAAAAGAGAGAGACAGAGAAGCACAGAAATAAAAAACATAGGTTGACATTCAAAGTGATTTGTAGCTGTAAACATTGAAAAGTTTTCTTATAGAGAGAAATCAACCTCCACCTCATTCAAGTAACCCGTGCCACATCCAGACATTTTGTCCCACTGGTGGCTGCTGTAGATTGACTTGTTTCAGCCTTTGTTCCACCTCCTCCCTGGACCTTAGGGCTGGAAATGTGGGAGATGTTTTTCTTCTTTTGGGCCCCTGACAGATAGAGCAAACACAGGCAATACTTCTTGATGGCAGCTTCCTGATTCTGAGAGCACAGCTAGGGTGTGTGTTTCCTGGGGCCCACAGTCACACCAATGGCCTCCTGACTCCCATCCTGCTAATGGCGGCAGAGTTGGTAACTTCCTTGGCAGCTCAGTTTTTAAATAAATTTTATTCCAGGAAGTTCAGCCTAGATTCTACCCCTCGAACCCTTTTGAAGACTTTATAAGTCCTCAGTTACCATATTATATCCCTTTCTGCTTAAAATAGGCACAGTGGTGTCTGTTATCTGCAACTGAACTCTGATGATGAAGTGCCTAACATAGAGTAAGTGTCGCTAAAATGTTTGTTGAATAGTGAATGAATGGGCAATGGAGGCTGCCAAGGTATCTACCGTGGGTTGGGCAGTCAAACTAGTTGAACTCAACACAGACATAAGTGGGCAGTGAAATCAGTTTGGAATTCTGATCGATATTAAAATTTTTTTTTTAATTTTTTAAACTTCTTATTTTGTATTGGGGTATAGCCAATTAACAAACAATATTTTTATATTTTCAATTTCAGATGAACAGTTAAGGGACTCAGCCATACATATGCATGTACCCATTCTCCCCCAAACTCCCCTTCCATCCAGGCTCCTACGTAACTGAGCAGTTCCATGTGCTATACTAGGTGCTGTGGTCCTTGTTGGTTATCCATTTTTAATATAGCAGTGTCTGCATGTCCATCTCAAACTCCCTGTCACTTCTCCCATCCTTCCCCTCAGCAACGAGAAGTTTCTAATCAACATTCTGAAAAGATGAAATAGAATAGAAAATCTCAGAGCAGATCACGTATAGTAAATGTTAGTATTCTTTTGTGAAACTTGTTTCATACACATATACACATTACATATGTGTATACACTCACATACACACACACGTTTGCAGTGATAGTAATCCAAATATTCAACAGCCAACGTGACAGAGTCAGTCAGTTGGAATGGATGCCAACAATATCTACTAGTACTCTGAATACCAGTATAAAAAGTATCTTTGTAGTTAAAAAAACAAAAATGATTGAAACCCAGTGGTCTATGGAACATACCTTACAGCTTTTGGTGGGGGTAGGAGGCAGTGGGCACATGTTTCTGAGGACCCTTCCGTAGGCACTGCCCCTGGCTAGAGAAACTTAACCATGACAGATTTCTGCATCTGGAGGCACAGCAATCTTCCTGCCCACCAGCATCCATTCCCATCCCAACCCCTCATGTCCCTGCCTCTGGGAATCTGCTCTGACCAGCCTTCACAAAGTCCCGCCAGTAACAGTCCCTGGCCCCCTGGCCACACCGCTTGACCCAATTGGGGCCAGTCGAGTCTTCTAGGGTCTTGTATAATGTGTGCTGAGGGGAGGGGCTTGGGGCTTTACACAGCTTTGCCCACTCCTCTGCCACTCTCCAGAGAGACAGCCACCCTCCCAAGAGACAGACGGACTGAGGCCCCCCCAAAGGCTAAAGCCAAGGGGGAGACACCTAATATCAGGGAGTGTGCCCCTGGGCCCCTGAGGCCAGCCTCACACAGCTGCTGGCCCAGTGGTGTTCCTTTGGCTTTTATTTTTAAAACAAGTTAGTCTTGCATTTCTTTGAGGTGTATCTAAAGGGGTTGTGATTACATCATGGCACCTTGAGGAGGTCGAAACACTCTTTGTCCAAGTGACTAAGGACGGTTGTGGCTCAGAGGCTCCACTGAGTCAGAGGACGAAGCTCCCATCCGCACGGGCAGTGCGGGCCGGGCGCCAGGTCGGGCCGCCCCTCTGTCGCCTGAAGCTGCACGGAGATCTCTGAGGAACCTCGTCATGAACATTTCCCCGGAACACAGAGGCTGTGGGGAGCCCTCTGTGGCCCCTCTGAGGAGGCCTCCGTCACATGCCAACCTGTCGAGATGCGCCCGCGGGAGGAGAGCAATGCAGTTGCACACGGGCCACCAGGTGTGACTACCCACTTCTGTCCTCCAGGTAGACGCCTCGGGGTCCAAGAGCTGGCTACCTCTGGAGGAGGCTGTGGTCAGCTCTGTCCTCTCCCTCCAGGCCTGTCTCCCTTCCCCGCTGAGCTGACAGCCCCTCCCCAGGACTAGTCTGTCCTGGAAAGAAAGAAGATGGGAGGGAGGGGTGTGTGTGTGTGTGTGTGTGTGACCCCTGGACCCCAGGCTAGGTCTGACTCCAGCACGGCCACCATCAGCCCAGCTTTCCACTGAGAAGTCCCCGTTACTCCAAGGTCCCCCAAGGTCCCTGCAGCACTGGCCAGCCCCGACTCCACCTGCATCCTCTGTAAGCAGAGAGCCAGCCTGTCCCCTGCTCATTCTCACCTCCAAACTTTGTCCCTCTGGACTCCTGCTTGTATGTTGAGTTTGGCCAAGTCTTGCAGCTTGTGGGATCTTAGTTCCCCAACCAGGGATTGAACCTAGGGCCCCAGCCGTGAAAGTACCAAGTCCTAGCCACTGGACCGCCAGGGAATCGGACCCCTGCTTGCAAGCCTTTATTCTCAGCCTGCTCAAATCGTAGTCCCCCTTCAAGCCCTCATGGAAGAGCACTGTCCCCGGCTGCAGGCTTCCCTGCCTGTCCTGGGCACGAGAAGGACCCCGGCGCCTCCACCCCGGTACCCACGGACACCGCCTGTCCTCTTCCCCAGGAAGCCTTGGCTGTGCTCTCTCCACTTCCCAGGCTCTTTCCAGCCTCTGCTCGTCACTCTCCTCAGACTCCCTTGAGCATTCCTTCAGGAATGAGTAGAGAAATGGATGATTTTTTTACCTAGGGCAGTTTTCACCAGATTTCTATTTTGGATTTCCCAGATTGATTAAAAGCTCCAAAAATTTTAAGAAACTGACAGAATTCGTGTGTGTGTGTAAATATATATATATATACACACATATAATTGATTGGCCAAGAAATAACATGGAAAACCAAATAAAACTGCTAGTATTGTCTTATTTTCCATTGTTTCATAAAAACGCATTGGAAGTCCAAGAAAGTAGGAAGGATGTAATTTCAGAATAAAGAATGGTTCTTTAAATATGTTTAACGACAAGAACAAAAACCACGTTGCCCTAATGTTTTTCCATTTTGCTGTAGATCAGTGAGAATATTGTTATGGAAACCAACAGAAAAATGCAGAGAAGGAGGAGACGCTGGAGGGCATCTGAGGATGGAAGAATGGATGGGGAGGGGGAGGGGGGCTGGTTGCAGGGGTGGGAGAACAGGGGACCACCAGCCAGGCCCTTCCTGCCCCCTTCTCCTCATATGAGACTGGGCTGCCCAGGTTTGGGTCCTGGCCGAAGGGCAGAGCTGGAGCCGCTCTCACAGGTCAGGTGTCTCAGGGACCCTGGCAATCTGGTGCCCACCCCCTCACACTGCACGTGTGTCTTGGATTTGTGCTTGTGACCAGTGCCGGCTGGATTTGGGAAACAAGCCATCGGTGCAAAAGAAAGAGCACAGGACTTGGAGTCAGGAGCCCGGGTCCAGCCCTGGGGAAGTCCCTTCTGTCTCTGGGCCTCAGTTGCTTCACTGTAAAATGGAGGCACTAGTGGGTCTTCCCTAGTGGCTCAGATTCCACGGCAGGGGGAGCAGGTTCAATCCCTGGTCAGAGAACTAAGATCCCACATGCTGTGAGGCATGGCCAAACAAAACAATAATTTTCAAAAATGAAGGCTCTATCAACTAGACTTGAAAAAAATTAAAAAAGAAAAAACCCCGAAGTTTCTGAACCAGTCTCTGAGGCTAATGCAGTCCTGTGCCTTAAAAAAAATTTTTTTTTTTTGTTTTTTGTAGAGAACTTAGAATTTCAGGGGCTTACCTCCCCCTCGGGGCCTTCAATAAGCCTCTCGGAGGTTCCTGGGCCTCGGATCAAGAATTCCAACCTGCCAATCCTGACACACAGTCACTGGTCTCTTGCCCCCAGATTAGGCCCATTCCTGAGCAGGACACTATTTACCTATTATCAACAACTCACAAGGCAGGCCCAAATACCTCAGGGAAGTAGGTGACTCCGCAGGAAGAATTATGATACCCTGGGGCCCCTCTTGGGTTCACAATGAGCTTTACAGACAGGAAACAGAGGATGACAGAAATTCCTTTAAGGGACAAAGATTTCTGGCTGCCCACAGCAGTGGGGCATGGGGAGAGCTTCTCAGGAGCTAGAACGCCCTGGGTTGATATCTCGTCCTGTGACTTAACTGTTATTTGGGCAAATTATTTTACCTTGAGCCTTTGGGTTCTTCACCTGTAAAACGAGGAGCAGATAGTAGACGCTAACGCTTCTAGGACTTGGATTTCCCAGCCTCCCTTGCAGAAGGTCGGGGTCACGTGACTTGTTGTGGCCAACGGTGTGCGTGGAAGAGGCAGCTGTCAGGCCTGGCCGAGGCACTGAAGTGTCCATGTACCTCCTCCTCCTCCTCTCTCTCCCTTCCTCCATAAGGACCTTGGGGGCCAGTCTTCCAGCTGATGTGGCTATGAGATGGAAGAGAGTCTTCCTGCCCCACATCAAAATTTACATGCCTGACAAGTAATGCATGATTGCGCCAAGCCACTGAAATTTCAAGAGTTCTCTGTTATGACAGACTGTGGTAATTACCATGACTGATACAGGGAGGGCTGACAGAGATCTTGGACACAAACCCCTCTGAGGTCAGTGGGGGCCGTTCTTCCTAAACCCTCTATAATAGTCAGCTCACATTGCCACAGCAAAACACCGTAGTCTGGCTTAGACGACAGACGTTTCTCTCTCACCCTCTGGAGGCTAAAAATCCAGGTTAAGGGTGGTCCGGTTCTGGTGAGAATTCTCTTTCTGGCTGGCAGACAGCTGCCTTCTCACGCGGTCCTCACATGGCAGAGAGAAAGAGACAGTAAGCTCTCTGGGGTCCCTTCTCATGAGGGTGCTAATCCCATCCTGAGGGGACCCTCATGGCTTCATCTAACCCTGATTATGTCCCAAAGGCCCCACCTCCAAGTCTCATCACACGGGGGGATAGGGTGTCAACTTATGAACTTGGGGGAGGGGGGAACAACTCAGTCAACGGCACCCCATCAAGTCAGGGCTCCTCAGATCTTAAGGGCCAAATTTTACACATATTTAAAATTTTATTATATTTATTTTCTTTTGTCTGTGCTGAGTCTTCCTTGCTGCGCACAGGCGCTCTCTGGTTGCAGAGAGTGGGGGCTGCTCTCTCGTGGCGGTGCGTGGGCTTCTCACTGGGGTGACTTCTTTTGTTGCAGAGCACAGGCTCTAGGGAGCCGGCTCAGTGCTTGTGGTGCCCGGGCTTAGTAGTGGCCTACAGCATGTGGGATCTTCTCCAAGCAGGGATCGAACCTCTGACTCTGCATTAGTAGGTGGATTCTTAACCACTGGACCACTGGGGAAATCCAGGAGCCAAATTTTAAAAGCAAAGAAGCAGCCCAGGGTGAGATGAGGTGGGAGTTTCATCCAGAGGGAAGAGACGAAGCAAGTCTGCCTCCCCCAGGGCCCATGATTGCTGCCAGCAGCTCTCCCCAAAGAGCCCTCCTTTTCCTTCCCAGTCTTCCAGTCCTCCATCCTGCCCTCATACCAAGGTGGCTGACTCTCATACGATTCACAAATTCTTAGACACTTCATCGACTTCTTAGAACTGGGAGACCTCTAGGTCTTAGAGGTCATCTTCTCTTGGCTCCTGATTCTTACAGACCACATGTCTGGGCCTGGAGTGGGTGTGGGAAACACCAGAGTTCGTGGCTGGCTTGTCCAAAACATAGGGTAAGCCAGGAGGCAGTTTGGTGCAGCAAAGTTAGAGAGAGAGTCCGAATATCAAGAAGCCAGCTGTTTTCATTTCAGCATATAAATTTTGCATAATTTTGCAAGATAAAGTCTTAGTTTACAGTTTTAAGTTTTTACTTGTAAGTATAACACACGGAAGGCGTGAGCCCAGAGCCCAGAAAATCCCATCATCTGGCCCAGGGTCTCATTCTTTTCCGCGGGCCGGGAGCTTCCTGGGAGCTAGAACGGGTTTCCGCGGGGTTTGGCCTGTGACCATTAACTCCCTCACCCTCCGCCTCCAGCCCAGGGCGGCCGCGGCGGCACCGGTCACGAGGCCGCCAAGGGGTTTCTCCCCACCGCCCCTCGGCTTCGCGGAGCCGCCGCACCTCTGCCTCCCGAGCCCATGGCCTTGGCCATCGCGCTTCTCCTCTCGGGGGTCCTGCTCCCCTGCTGGGGAGAGTTCGCGCTCTTTAAAAAGGGGTCTACAAAGGTGAGCCAAGAGACGTTTCAAACCTTCCGTTCTAGCCGAGGGCGGTGGCCGGGGCATCACTCTCCATCTAGAAGGGGCCAGTTGGGTTTGGAGAGAGAAGTGGGGGACGGGCCGGGGTGGTGGGGGGAGAGGGAAGGGGACCACCCCCTACTGGGGATTTCTTCTCAGGCTGGAAGCTTGGTGTGAGATGTGTATAAGAGACAGTGTGTGACCCCTGGACCCCAGGTTAGGTCTGACTCCAGCACGGCCACCATCAGCCCAGCTTTCCACTGAGAAGTCCCCGTTACTCCAAGGTCCCCCAAGGTCCCTGCAGCACTGGCCAGCCCCGACTCCACCTGCATCCTCTGTAAGCAGAGAGCCAGCCTGTCCCCTGCTCATTCTCACCTCCAAACTTAGCCGCCACACACACACACGGCCAGAGAGCTGGTGACTTAGGGGCTGTCCCCACAGGCGAACGGGGCTAGGTGCTCCCACCACTCTGAGTGTTTCAGTGACTGCTGTCTCGTCAACTTGGACTCCGGTGGCTCCTTCTGTGCCCCTCGGGCCAGAATAACCATGACGTGCTTGCCCCAGGTGAGACCCTGCCCCCGCGGGGCAGTCCTTGCTGGTATGTAGGGTGGGGACGGTGTAAAAACCCCTGAATGGCTGCACCTGCTTTTTCACCCTTTGCTTGAAGCGTCCTTTCCCCCTTCTCCACCTGGCAAACTCCTGATTGTCCTGCAAAGCACCTCCAGGCGTCTCCTCCAAGAACACTTCCCTCCTTGGAACTCGCATACCCTCAGGACCCACACCCTTAGCAGGGCATGTATCTCCCTGATCTGCCTGTCTTCTGTCTGCCTCCACCACTGGTCAGAGCTCTGCAAGAACAGGATTAAAGCATATTGACTTTGGAACCCCCTACCCCCCAGCTTAGTGCCTGCACATAGTAGTTGCTCAACAAATGTTTATTGCATGAATGAGTATCTCTACTCTAATATCACTGCCGCAGAGCAGGTGGGAAAAGACCTCCCAATCCATCCCTACCACGCTGCCGCAATGACTGAATTTCTTAAGAGGAGCTGCCCAGGCAGGTCAACGATTTTGGGATTGGATTTGAATTTAAACCCTGGCTTTACCAACCCCTGTCTTTGTGACCTTAGACAGATAATTTCTGCTCTCTGAGCCTTAGTTTCCTCATCTGTAAAATGGGGCTAAGGTACCCACCCGACCAGCTTGTTGGGAAAAATATGTGATCCTGGCAATGACGGTGCTCAGTGAAGCATGGTTGTTATCAGCTGGTGGAAATGCAAGGGGCAGAACGCACAGTATGTCTTGTTCTTACTTGCCTTTTTTCTGGCCCTGGGCCCAAACCTTTCTAGAGAGGCTGGGCTCAGTCTCCATCTCTCTGTCTGGAGAACTGCCAGTGCTCAGGGTGACAGCCAGGTCCCTCCTGTGGCCTAACTCTACAGCTGAAGTAGCCAGAGGGTCTTTTCATTATGGGCACTTAATCTACTTCCTTTTGTTTAATTCCCTCAATGACAAATGGGGTTACTATTATTTCCTTAAAAAAAAATTATTTGTTTGACTGCACTAGGTCTAAAGATCCCGGCATGGGGGAATCTTTAATTCTGGCATGTAAAGTCTTAGCTGAAGCATTTGGGATCTAGTTCCCTGACCAGGGATCTGGGCCCCTGCATTGGGAGCTCAGAGTCTTAGCCACTGGACCACCAGGGAAGTCCCTTAGTATTCCCATTTGACAGACAAGGGAACTAAGAGAAAGAAGCTTGCCTGAGGTCACAATGTTATGAGCTGTAGAGCTGTCAGACCTCAAGTCTGTCTCACTCCATCACTTGGGCTGTTGCTTCTGCTCCCCAAGAAGTTTAAGCCTCCTTCTTCCCTGCTCCTTGGTGGCTTTCAACTCTCTCGCCCATTTTCTGCAGACCAGGAGCGCCATCAACATCATATGTCCCTGCCGAGTAGGCCTGAATTGCATACACAAGGACCCCGACTGTAGCCGCCGGTGCCGCTTGATTTAGAGGAGGATGCAGTCCGGTCACTAACACCCTCCTCCTGCCCCTCCTTGAGGGGCCTCATCTTGCTCAAAAGACATTAAAGTCACTTCCTGGTTCTGGTCTCTGTCTGTGCTTCCTGGGAGAGGGAACCGGATAGGGATTGTTCTGAAAGAAGAGACATGAGAGAGCTTCCCATGCTTTGGCCATGTCTGGAAGCCTGGTGGTCTCAGGGGGAAACTCTGGGAAGAGAGTGGGCTTGTGGGGGTGTAGTTGCTGGGGGAGGGAAAAGGGGTGGATTGGAATTTGGGGATTAGTAGATGCAAACTCAGAGAAGGCAATGGCACCCCACTCCAGTACTCTTGCCTGGAAAATCCCATGGACGGAGGAGCCTGGTGGGCTGCAGTCCATGGGGTCGCGAAGAGTCAGCCACGACTGAGCGACTTCACTTTCACTTTTCACTTTCATGCATTGGAGAAGGAAATGGCAACCCACTCCAGTGTTCTTGCCTGGAGAATCCCAGGGACGGGGGAGCCTGGTGGGCTGCCATCTATGGGGTCACACAGAGTCAGACATGACAGAAGCGACTTAGCAGCAGCAGCAGCAGCAGATGCAAACTATTATGTATAGAATGAATAAGCAACAAGGTCCTACTGTATAGCTCAGGGAACTCTGTCCTGTGATAAACCACAATGGAAAAGAATATGAAAAAAGAATGTATATGATGTATAGCTGCATCACTTTGCTGTGCAGCAGAAATTAACACAGGATTGTACATCAACTATACTTCAATCAAACAAATGTTTAAAAATAAAAAAACTGAGGCTCACAGAGCTACATGACTTACCCAAGTCTCACCATGGTGTATTTTCTGCTGCAAGTATCCAAAAAATAAAACAATTGCAACTGGTCTGGATGCTGAGGGAATTCGTTGGTGGTCAGAACTGCAAGTGCAGTAGCAGGTTGGCCTCGGGTCTGGTTGAATTCGGTAGCTCCATGGCCCTCTGGCTGGATTCCTTCCCAGTAGCTGTAAAAGTTCCAGGTGTCACGTAATAATAACAGTTAAGATTTATCAAGCACTTACTATGTTCCAGACACTGTGCAATGTGCTTTCTTATCTGTATCAACTCATCTTATTGTCACAACAAAGTTATAGTCGGTGCTATAATTATCCCTAGTTTAAGAATAGGCCGTTGAGGCTCAAAATATTCTTCTTAAAGTTTCCCAGTAGGGGTGAGGCTGGGGTTGGACCCCAGGCTATCTTGCTCCACAGGGCAGGGTCTTAACCACAAATCCACCTCACATATGGTGAAATCAGGCCCCCCAGAGAAAGGAAACATCTGTGTCACAATTCTCAGCAAACATCCTAAGACTGATTCTAGTTGGATTAATCTGCTTAGTCTGCATACTCAACCCTGACCCACTCTCCTGGGTCAGACTGGAACGCTGAGTCTCTCCCTCAACCCCAGTTCAGTCTGCCTCGGGGTCACCTTGCCCTGGACCCACTCACCAGTCCTCATTTGACATAAACACAGTGTAATTCAGAAATCCTTTGCATCACCCCAAGATCATAAATTTCTTTTTCTCTTATCTCATTATATCTCAATCATTTCCCTCATGTCACCAAAATACTTTTTAAAACAGCAATGACTTGCTACTATGTATAAAATAGATAACTAAGGAGGACCTACTGTATAGTACAAGGAACTCTACTCAATGCTCTGTGGTGACCTCAATAGGAAGGAAATTCAAAAAAGAGGGGATATATAGATACATATAGCTGATTCACTTTGCGGCATAGTAGAATCTAACACAACACTGTAAAGCAACTATTCTCCAATAAAAATTAAAATACAAAAAACGCAGTAGTGACTGCCTAATTTTATTTTATATGTGGACCATATCTGCTTAACTATTTCCCTATGAGTAGACAATAAGATCATTTCCAAGTCCAAACCATCTGTGTTCTGTAGGACACAACTTCATGGCTGCAAAAGTAAAATCCTGTTCTAATGATGGCTTCAGCAAGGTGGATGCTTTGCCTCTCGCCTGGAGGTTTGGGGGAGGCCGGCTGAGGCTCTGCTGGGAGACGTCATGCGCCCCCACCTCCTTCCACCTTCTTGCTCAGTCATCTGCTGTTCTGTTTCCTTCCATTTTTCCCCTTAATTTTTTATAACACGACACACATAGCAATGTCATATTGATACAGCACCTTGGCATAAGAGTAGAAGGGTCTCGGGGCCCTAAAGAGGCTCTCCAGAGGGCAGAAGGCACCCACATCTCCAGACACACTAGTTGGGAAGCTCTGCCTCAAACTGTTTCTTTCCTTCTATAGTCAGAGATAGTGCACCACGTACCTGCTGGGTCCACCTTCCAGTTAGACGAAAGGGGGTAGAGGGGCAGCAGGCAGTTCACCCTTCCTAAAAGGGCAGCAGGAATTACTTTCACTTACACCCCTTTGGGCAAAAGTTGGTGAGCCACTAGTTCACCTAGTGGTTCAGATGGTAAAGAATCTGCCTGCAGTGTGGGAGACCTGGGTTCCATCTCTGGGTCAGGAAGATGCCCTGGAGAAGGAAGGGGCAATCCACTCCAGTATTCTTGCCTGGAAAACTCCATGGACAGAGGAGCCTGGCTGACTACAGTCCATGGAGTCACAAGGAGTCAGACAAGACTGAGTGACTAACACGTTCACTTTCAGGCAAAAGTTAGTCACATGGCTGCTGCTAGCTGCAAGGGAGGCTGGGAAATGTAGTTTTCATCTGGACATCCGTGTGCCCAGCTAAAGCTTGCGGGGTTCTGTTATTAAAGGACAAAAGGAGAATGTATAGTGGGAGCAATTTGCTGTCACAAAACCCTTTATTATTATTTTAATAAGCCAGGAGAGCTTGGCTCCCAGGACCCAGAGCTAATGACTGTTGCTGCTGCTGCTGTTGCTAAGTCGCTTCAGTCGTGCCCGACTCTGTGCGACCCCATAGACGGCAGCCCACGAGTCTCCCCCGTCCCTGGGATTCTCCAGGCAAGAATACTGGAGTGGGTTGCCATTTCCTTCTCCAATGCATGAAAGTGAAAAGTGAAACATGAAAGTGAAGTTGCTCAGTCGGGTCCGACTCCTTGCGACCCATGGACTGCAGCCTACCAGGCTCCTCCATCCATGGGATTTTCCAGGCAAGAGTACTGGAGTCGGGTGCCATTGCCTAATGACTGTTAGGCAGCTCTAATCAGGTTGTTTTGTTGTTGATTTGTAGTTCTTCATATATTTTGGATAGTCACTCCTTATTGGACATATCATTTGCAAATATCTTCTCCCATTTTCAGTATGTTGTCTTTTCATTTTTTTGATGATTTCCTTTGCTGTGCATGAGTTTTTATCTGCTATAGTCCCATTTGTTTATTTTTGCTTTTGTTTCCCTTGCCTGAAGAGTCACAACTATTAATAGAAAGATACTGCAAAGACCAGTGCAAACACTTGTCTATGTTTTCTTCTAGAATTTTATGGTTTCAGGTAGGAAGACTTTTTTGGGGGAGGGGCATGCTGTGTGGCTTGCAGGATCTTAGTTCCCTGACCAGGAAAGGAACTCACATCCCTTACAGGGGAAGCGTGGAGTCCTAACTGATGGATGGCTAGGGAAGTCCCACGGAAGACTCCATTTTTGATTGGCCAGTGATATCTTTTGAGCCTTCACACCCCTTTTGCCCCAGATCTAGGCTAGCCGATAACAGCCCCCCTCCCTCCCTTGGTGCTGGTGGGAGATGCACACTACACAAACCCCAGCCTGCTTGGGGGGACCTGCACCCTGGCCCCACCTCCTAGCTGCAGTAAAAGTCAAAGCCACCCAGCCCTCCATCCCTACCACTCAGACCCCCGTGCACCTGGCCTGCTGTCCCCAGAAAGGTCCATTATTTGAGTGATAAACCTTTTCATGCTGTTTTGATATATGTGACATCATCCATTCCAACATCCAAACCAGTTCTGGGTGGGGGTTGATTTCATCCTCCAAGAGGCACCCAGAGAACCTGGATCGCTCAATTGCTTTTCAGAAACTATGACTTCAGGTAGGTTCTGCAGTTCCCGTTCCCTTCCACAGCTGGGTGACCAGGGGACGCTCTGTGGCTGGGAGAGGCCTGAATGGCTAAAGTCACCACATGGAGGATGATGGCCCTGGAGAATGTCCTGATTCACAGCTGACCTTGCACAAGCAAGAAACTCACTTGTGTTGTGTTAAGCCACTATGCCTCCTGGGTGGTCTGTTTCCACAGCATTTCCTTTCCTACCATGATTATTGTGTTAGAATGTCTCTTGCCCATCTGCCGCAGCATTACCACCTATTTCCACTCTCAAGACTCAGGCATTTTGTTCTGATTATCCGCCGCCAGACCCACTCCCAGTTCACATGTTCTGAGCTTGTAATCCTCGTGCTTACTGAGAAGGCCTACAGAAATGTGCTCAGGTGACCGCACTTTCACAAGAGAGGGAGTTACTGAAATTCTCATGGAAGGTCTCTGGAGGAAGGGAGTGGAAAGATAAAAACCAGAGTCTAATCTTCTGTTATTAGCTTTGTGACTTTGGGAAGTTTGGCAACTTCTCTGGGCCTTAGTCATCTCATCTGTGAAACAAATATTCACAATGCTATTTGTTAACAAAAATACACAATCAGATAGGATGAGAGAGTCTTTTGAAATCGTTCTGAGACCTTCTAACTGTATAGATAATGACAACAGCTTCTACTGATTGGGTGCCTACTCTATGCATAGTAAAACACCTGCTATTTAAGCATTGTGTCGGAGAAGGCGATGGCACCCCACTCCAGTACTCTTGCCTGGAAAATTCCATGGACAGAGGAGCCTGGTAGGCTGCGGTCCATGGGGTCGCGAAGAGTCAGACACGACTGAGCGACTTCCCTTTCACTTTTCACTTTCATGCATTGGAGAAGGAAATGGCAACCCACTCCAGTGTTCTTGCTTGGAGAATCTCAGGGACGAGGGAGCCTGGTGGGCTGCCATCTATGGGGTCACACAGAGTCGGACACAACTGAAGTGACTTAGCAGCAGCAGCAAGCATTGTGTCATTCCTGTGATGTACTGTTACTATGTCCTGTTTTGCAGATGGGGAAACTGAGGTTCAAAGAGATTAAGAAGTCTGCCAAAAGCACACAGCCAGAAGCTAGCAGTGCTATCTGAATCCAGATCTATCTTGCTGGTGCAGAGCCCAGGCACATGGACTGGCTACTCTGCCAGCAGCAAGATAAGCACAGCGAACGGTCCAGGAAGCAGCAGTGGCTCCTGGGGAACATCTGCTTCATCCCCATTGCCTGGTCCTCTGTCCCTTTGGTCTGGGAGCTGACACTGTTGGCCTCTCCCTCTCAGGCCCAGGACTGGGCATTCATACCTCATTACCTACCCACCAGGCCTCAGTCACGTGGAAGATGCAGGGTTTTTAGCTGGAACATAGAGGCGGCTGTTCCTGGTCCTCCCCTTCCTCCTCTCCTTTTTCTTCCTCCTCACCAGGGAGGAAATCAAAAGTTTGGGAGGGAACCTAGAGGGTACACTGTCTACCACTATCCTAAGACTCTGTTTGGGAAGGGTGGGTGGACCCAGAGGCTTCTGTGGGTGAAAGCCAGAAGCTGGAGGGCAGCAGGGAGTGCTGGGGGTTTGGGGGGACAAAGGAAGCTCATCTGGATCATGGGAGCCCTGCTGGGGCACCGCTGATGGCCTTGCAGCAGTGAACTCAACAGAGCACTCCTTCCCAAGCTCGCTCGCGTCTGGTAAGAGGCACAGACGTTCGCCTCCCCTCACGTTTTATTGAGCACTTAGTGCATATGAAGGATTTTGCTAGGGTGCTAGCGATAGGTCTGTGAACAAGACACCAAAATCCTTGCCTTGGGAGAGCTGACATTCTATTGTAGGGGGTAAATAAGTAAAATATTAATATATTCCACATAATCAACATCTGAGAACAAAAAAAAAAAAGGAAGGGGCTTCAGGAGTTGTGGTGTGAGGAGAGGGTATTCAGGGAAGACCTTACGAACAATGGGAAATTTAAGCAAAGATCTAAAGGGAGTGAATGAGGATTAGTCACTCAGTCGTGTCCGACTCTCTGCGACTCCATGGACTGTAGCCTGCCAGGCACCTCTGTCCATGGGATTCTCCAGGCAAGAACACTGGAGTGGGTTGCCATTTCCTTCTCCAGGGGAATCTTCCCAACCCAGGGATTGAACCCACACGGCAGGTAAATTCTTTACCATCTGAGCCACCAGGCCTTTCCTAAAGGGAGTCAGGCAGGCAGGAGAAGTTGCCAGGTGGAGGATCAGCCAGGGCAAAATCTAGAGGAGGGACCTTGCCTGGCATATTCAGGAACAGCAAAGAGGAGTGAGAGAGAATGGAAATGTCAGGAGAAGAGGTTAGAGAGATCGAAGGAACGTTACAGTACTCTCCTTTATTCAGCAATTCTGCCCTCAGCACCTGCTGTGTGTGAGGACTCAAGAAACAGAACTGTGATCACTGCCCTCCTGCAGTTGAGGGGAGATAGAAAAAAATTTTAAACAGGATAAAGAAGATAAATTCTGAGAGTCATGTATGTTGTGAACATGGCAAACCCAGGTGACGGGCCTGCTCCGGCTGGGTGTCCGAGAGGGCCGCAGCCTGGGGCAGGACAGGGAGGCAGCCAGACAAGGCTCCCGGGGCGGGGCACGCGGAGCAGGGCAGGCAGTTGTTGGTTTTGTTCCCAGCTGGAGCCCCAGGGCCTGCACACAGTAGGCACTCAGTATTTGCTCCTTGAAAGACTACTGACATTGTCAGACAGAGGGCTGATGGATGGCAGTGATAATGTCATAAGCCCCAGCCCTGGGGACCGTTGACGTGTGAGCGTGTGCACGTCTGGGGGGTGCAGGTGACATTTTGTGCGGCAGGCAGGTGGGTCTGGCCCACTCTCCTGTGCACCAGGGGAGAAGTCACCTATTTGGGGGACACTGTGGGCAAACCTTCCGAAACTTAGTCCCGTCTAGGCACAAGTAAGGCCCCACAGACACCTTGTGTGCCCCAAACCCCATCCACACAGACGCCCCTGGGGCCTGAGAGACTGCCCAGCCTGGCAGGTGGGGAGGGGGCGGTGTGGGAGAAGGAGGCAGGCCAGGCCATCTCCCAGCACGACACGGGGGAGATTTGCTTCCAGAAGAAGGGGTGCAAGAGCGGGTGCCGCCACCGGTCTGCTGAGAACTGCGAGTTGTACTGCACTGTAAGGGCGTCCCAGGGCAAGATATGTACCCGGGGGTGGGTGTTGGGGCCTCGGGGGAGACCCACAGAAGGCGGGACTGGAGTGCACCCAGGGGCCAGGGGAAGGAGGGAGGGGTAGGTGGGCGGAAGTGACCCAGGAATTCTCTGCTGGGGGAGACTTTGGACAGACCCAAGGTGGGTTCCCCCACCCAGGGGGGTGGAATCCTGGATGGTGGGGCAGGGATGGGGCGCGGTGATGTTTCTTTTTCTAACATGGGTTCCCGTTTTCCGGGGGTCTTCTCAGCAGACCCTGAAGTAGCACAGTCAATGGCACAGTTTAGGTCTGGCCCTAATCCTGGTCTACCTCGGCCTTCACCACCCTCATCCCAAGCCCAGGACTTCTTCTGTGGCTTCCTGGGAGGAAGTGGGCTGAGAGAGGAACTGCGTGTGCTGGAGAGGGGTGTTGATTGACCCATGAGAGGATTTAAGGAGAGGAGATGAGGCCCCCTCTCAGTGTTCATCCACTTAGGACTGGCAGGTGGGATAACAGGGGAAAGGCAATGCCAGGGGCGGAGTGAGGAGGGCACTGTGCAAACCTAGAGGTCAGCCTGGAGGAGGTGACCAGAGGCACAGACTCAGAGCAGCTGGGCGAGAAGGTCCTTTATGCCCAGGATCCTCTGCTGTGCACAAGTCAAGGGCCCCTGAGCTGGATTGTGGTGAAGGTGGGGGCTGCCCCCAGAGAAGCCCTCAAGGCCGAGGTCAAAGTGTCGCCTTTCCCTGGCATTCCTCAGCCTGGATAACAGGTTATCCCTGACTTGTGTATTTTCAAAGAATCAGAAATAGTTTAAAATCATCTACAGCCACTGTAAGAAAATTGAAAAAAAGAAGCCAGCTAAGAAAGCTTTCTTTTATTAATCGCTCTTTGTTGCCTCCTCCCAGTTCTCCACCTACTCCTGTGCCACCCAGAACACTGTGTTCCTTTCCCTGGTTCCCAGAGCCTCCCCCAAGGGGGAGGGGCAAGGAGGGAGAGATGGTGCAGTATCACTGAGATAAAAAGCTTGCAATGTGTGCTGGCAGCCATTGCCCCACTTCTTTGCTAAACCCCAGTATTGTTCGGGCAGGCCACATTCCCAGCCCTGGAGCAGGATTGTAATTAGCCTAAGCCAGTTGTGGCAATCCCATTCTCTTTGCCCAATACTTGCTTTTCCAGCCTCCCTTGCAGCTAGCGGTGGTCAGGCGACCCAGCTGTAGCTGTGTAGATATGGAGACGTCAGCCTGGAAATATTAGGGGAAGATAAGAAGGTACCCCGGGAGAGGCCCTCTGTCCTTACCCTCTCCCCCACCCAGCCTCTGTCCCCAGGCTTTCTAACTTAGCAGATGGTGAGAGGATCTGATGTTAGGAGCCCCTGTGAAGGCATTTACTGAGAGGGGCTGGCACCCAAACACATGCCAACACTTCCATCTCCAGATTTCTTCATGCCTGAGAAATATATGCCCCCTTTGTTTGTGCCATAACTACTTGGGCTTTTGTTACTTACAGCTGAATCCAGACTTATCTCATAAACCTAATGGTTACTCTTGAGGATTCATTATTCCAGAACTACAGAATCCTGCGGTGGGCAGAGCATCTGTTTCATTCAGCTCACCCTCCCCCGTTTATGTGAATCTCCTCTCCAGCATCGCCACCGGTCACTGACCTTCCACTTGCACATCTGAGTGCCTAGCTTCTCAAGACTCTCTAAGGAAGCCCAGGTTTGATGGTTCCAGTGGGTATAAGATTTTTATATTAAGTCAAAACTAAATTCCTTTTGAAAGTGAAAGTGATAGTCACTCAGTCATGCCCGACTCTTTACAACCCCATGGACTGTGGCCCACCAGGCTCCTCTGTCCATGGGATTCTCCAGGCAAGAACACTGGCGTGGGTTGCCATTCCCTTCTCCAGGGGATCTTCCTGACCAAGGGATCGAACCCCAGTCTCCTGCATTTGCAGGCAGATTCTTTACTGTCTGAGCCACCAGGGAAGCCCTTTCCTTTTAATTCCACCCATTTGTCTTAGTGTGAGTAACTGGGAAAGAACAGGAAATTGTAGAAAGGGTTGGGGGTGGAGTTGGATGGATTTAGTGCCAACTTTTTCTAATTACATAACATTGAGCAAGTTACTTAACAACTCTGAACATTAGTTTCTTTTATCTATAAAGTGGAGATAATGAGTTCTCCTTCCCATCCAAGGCCATTGTGAAAATTTGCTGGCCACAGAGTAAGCCCGCAGTGATTGTTCATGATCCGACTCTTTAACACAGATTGTGTCAGCTAGCTGTCACCTCTGGGAGTTTGGCCCAGAAAAGGGGTGAGAGACCAGGAGAAGGGACTGGTAAGTTTTGATGCAGGGCAAAGAATATGGGCCATTATAACTCCCCAACAGAGGGGTGTGTGTGTGTGTGTGTGTGTGCATGCGTGTCTGCCTGCCTGCCTGCCTGAGAACTTGAGCAAGGAGGGCCTCCCAGGGAGTTGTGATGCTCCTCAGAAACAGGTTCCCAGCCTGACTGGGCTTGTTTCACAACCTTGTCTCCAGCCTGTCAGCCTTGTACTGTCTGGCCCCCCTGACCCGTTCTTCCTTTTTAGATGACACCTGCCTGATGTGCAAGAAGCTTGATGAAACAGCAAGGAAGACGCTGACTCAGCAAGAGTATCCAGGTGACTGGGGAAGGTTTGCAAGAGGGGCTTTAATTGCCAAGAACCCAGTTAGAAGGCGAAGGCGCCAGTCGAGGCGGTGGCCAGCCAGGGGCGGGTCCTGGTGGAGGAGCGTCCGGGGGTGTAGGTGGGTGAGCTCGCTTACTCTGTGGCACGTCCGAGATCAAGGCAGACGCCGAAGTTGGTGTTGGTGATGGAGCCCACGATGGTCTTGTCACCGTTGCAGGTCAGGCCCCGCTCACAGGGACACTTGTAGTAAACCCCATAGAGCGTCTGCAGAGACAGGGCGGCTGTGGGGGCCACCTGCCCCAGACGGCACTTCTCCTTCGTGCCTCCTCGGGGGGGTGTGGGGGCTGCGCTGGGCCTGGAGGACCTGGGTTCTGCTCTCCACTGTGTGGCTCACTTGCTCTTACTAACTTGATCTCGCTGAGGAGCCTCTGTTTACCCATCCATGAAATAGGGACAACACCTCGCTGCCCCGCCCATGTCACTGGTCAGATGTGAGGCTCAAGAGAGCGGATGGGATGGGAAAGGGCTTTGAAGTGTGCTGACCTCCCTTCACCTCCAGCATTCAGTGTCCGGACTGACCCTCTTCCCTGAGCCCACACCCAAGCCTCGAGGGCCCTCCCCCCGCTGAGCTGTACCCCCCAGCTGTCTCCTCCGACCCCCGACACCCTGCCCCCCGGCACTCACAAAGGCGGAGCACTCGCTGTTCTCGATGGCCTGGGGTGCACAGCGGGCCAGGCTCAGGCCGTCTTCCCGGTGGCAGCACTTGCTCTTGCACTGGACACTGTTCAGGCAGAGCTCGCCCTCATCCTGCCAGGGAGCAGCCAGTCAGCCCAGCCCCCTCCCTTTGGTCCCCTGTCCATGCAGACCCCCAACTTACCACCCGCTACTGCAGACAGGGCCTCCCACCATGGCAGGCTGGTGTGAAGGAATCCAACCCCCGGGGCTGGAGGCCTCTGCCCACCCCGACCCCTTGACCCACTCGCGTGAGACGCAGGCAGTGTGGCATCGTGAAAGTAGCCCTGGGTGGGGACAGGATGCCCAACGCCTCGGACCGACTGCGCTACCAGCTCTCTGGGTGACCCTGGGCCCGTCGCTGCCCCCTCTATGCCTCAGTGTTCCCATCTGGAATGGTCGCCTGTGGCCCCCAAACGAGGTATCCAAATCTCTCTGGGTCCCCCAGTCCTTCATGGAACCTGTGAAAGTTGAGGACCATCTCCCAGGAAACTCCTCCCTCCACAGACTTTTACAGGTAATCGCAGGGGCATCCTGGCCCCTCTGAACCCATGCCTGGCCCTGAGTTAAGAACTTGCAAGCTGGGTTCCTAATCCAAAGGGCTCTTGCAGTGCCCTCTTGTGGAAAGGCCACGTGGACAGTGGGGAGAGCCTGGCTCTGGAGCCTGCCAGCTGGTCGCCAGTCCCTGATCAAGGCTTCCAGCTGTGTGACCTCAGGCAGGAGACTTAACCTTCCTCTAAGTCAGCTTTCCATGTGAAGACGGGATTGATCATAATAGTACCTATCTCACATGGCTCTTGTGTGTGTGTGTGTACGCGCATGTGTGCACATGCACACGTTGTGTTGCTTCCGTCGTGTCTGACTCTTTGCAGCCCCTCTGGACTATAGCCCACCAGGCTCCTGTGTCCCTGGGATTCTCCAGGCAAGGATACTAGAGTGGGTTGCCGTGCCCTCCTCCAGGAACTGAATCTGCGTCTCATACATCTCCTGCAATGGCAGGTGGGTTCTTTACCACTGGCACCAGTGGGGAAGCCCCTATGTGGTTCTTACAAGGACTAAATAAGTAAGCAATCCTGAGACATTTAGAGCTGGACTGGTCAGTGTAGGTCAGAAGCCAGAATCACTGGGAAGCTTTTTAAACTACGGGATCTTCTGAGTCAGGGTTTCCAGGACAAGAGCCCAACACTCTGGATTTTTCTTTTTTCTTGCCTTGCTTCATGGCTTGTGGGATCTTAGTTCTCCAACCAGGGACTGAACCTGTGCCCCCGGGAGTGAAAATGCAAAGTCCTAACCACTGGACCTCTAGGGTTCCACTCTGGATTTTTATCAAGTTCCCTCAGCCGGGTTGAACCATGCTCTGAGCACACTCCACACTGATCGGCCTTCTCTGGGGCCCTGGGGAAGGGGCAAGAGCGACAGGGGGTGGGCAGTCAAGGAACAGACGTTTTACCTCCCAGCTCTTGGGCAGTTGACCCACCAGGGGTCAAAAAGCCAAGCTTAAAAAATATCCCACATGGGGGCCCAGGTGCCTCCTGCCTGGAAGAGCCTCTTACCAGGTTGATTATGATTCCCCGGGGGTCTGGAACCGCAGAGGCTACTGCGAGGGCAACGAGCAGAAGGACAAGGACCTTTTCCATGATGAGCGGGCACAGCTGGTGTAGGTCGCAGCCGGCAGGTCAGGTCAGGTGGCAAAAGACGGAGCCAGAGGGGGTGGTGGGGCTATAAAAGAGGCCTCGTGCACATGTGACCCACCTTCCCAGTCCCACAGGGCCTGCCGTGGGCAGAGGCCCAGCTGTGGCCAGCCTGCTGCGGTGGGGTCCTGATAAGCTACTGGGTGCCACCTGGCACCCGTACCTTTTGTGTGTATGTGTGTGTTGGGGGTGGTGTGACGTGGCAGCCTGGCTAAGAGAGGGGACCCAGGGGCACCTTTGCCTGTAGGGGTTATTAGCTGGGCAAGTTACCAGTTCTGTTTCAGTCTCCTTATCTGTCAACTGATAAGAGTTGTGAGCATTAAGTGATTTAACATGTTATACACAAAATACCTATTAGCCTGGAACAGGGCTCCGCATATGAGCAGCACGTGTTAGCTGCAGTACCTGCTCACTGCTGTTATTCTCCTCTGGTGCCTTGAGCTCCCTGGCAGGGCTGGGACTCAGGGGAGGCAACAGAGATACCTGGAGTGTGAGCACCTCCTTTAACTTTCCTTCCTAGACCCCTCTCTTGCCTCACCGAGTCTGGGTCCTGCTTTGGACCCCACCCAAACCCAGGTATGTGGCAGTATCGTGCTCAGGGGAGGAGGGGTCCCAGGCCCCCTTGGGCTTTTCCGACAGGCCCAGGAGCCTGGGGCTGGCCAGCTCTGTGGCCACTGGCAGGGGGGTTCCACCTCGCTCTGGGTGTCCTGCCCTGGGTGTCCCGCCCCCCAACCCTCCCACCGGGGGACGCCTGCAGGAGTGATTCTGGGACTCTCAGGAGGTCCTTCTCCAACTCTCTCCCGCTTCCTGTCCACTGCACTTAATATCTGCAGCCAGCATCAAAGACTAGCCCCTTTCGATAAATCTTCCACTCTTCTACCCGCCCTGTCCCCTACCCAAGGCCATGTGTGTGCCTGAGCAGTTGTTAGTCCTGGCTGAGGATGAAAAGGTCCCTTCGGCCTCTGCTGGCCCAGGGTGAAGGCTGGGAAGGGCACAGCTGCCTGAGTGTGCTCAGGTGTGGGACGGAGCGGCTTTCCCTGGAGGGCTGGCCTTTGTAGCAGAGCACCCCTTCCCCACCCCAGGAAGTGGAAGACAGCCAACTTGGGGAGGCCCCAGACTGGGTTGCCTTTATCCAGACAGACTTGACTTCAAAACTCACCTTAACTAGCTGCACGAACTTGGACGGGTTGTTTAAATTTGTAATCTCTGTGAACCTGTTTTCTTATCGAGGCAAAGAGGTCAATGGCTCTTAAGAAGGTCAGGATTGAATAAGACAGTGTATGTGAAACCCCACGGAAGTGCCTGACACATGGGGGGTGTTCAGGCAACATAGCGACCTTTCACCCTTATAGCACTGAGGGTGGCCTAGAGGGGAGCAGCTGAAGGAACCAGCCAGGACATCCTCAAAATGAGAGAAGCCCACTCAATTCCAGAGACCTGGAAATGCCATTGATGAAAGAAACAGTCTTCTCTTATTTTTTTTTATGGGGCTCAGTGTTTTCAACCACTTTTCCCCATGAGCTTATCCTGGCCCTTCCCCACCACACTGTTCCTTCTGCCAAGTCAAGATGAAAAGGCTGGGGAAGGAACTGGAACCAAAGAGCTCTTTCTATCAAAATGCATCAGTCCTGGTATTGCCAGCAGGTCATGGCCACCTTTCCAGAGGTGAAAGAGTGCAGATTTTTCCATTCCAAACAAAGAATACAGCAAAAAGAACTTCGATAATGTTTGTGCTTCCAAAATACAAGCAAGAAGTAGTTAAGGACTTTTTTGTACCTAAACCTCATATGGTCTAACCACCCCTTCCCCAATCTAAAGAGTGTTTTGCTTTGGCTTTTTCCCCCTCAAAAAAGAATCGTTTTCTGATTCCCACATGCGATCATATGTGTTTCTCTCACATATGTAATGTTGAATGAGGGACTTCCCCTCCCAATGCAGGGGCCCCGTGTTTGATCCCTGCTCAGGGAACTAGATCCCACATGCCACAGCTAAAAGATTCCACATGCTGCAACTAAGACCCAGCACAGCCAAATAAATAAATCAGTTTTAAAAAAGGAATCCCCCATAATATTGAATGAGAAAACCCGTGGACAAAAGAACACAGATGGTTTGATTCCATCTACATGAGATGGCTGTCTCACCAGAACCTCAGAAAGCAGGAGAGGCTTCTCTCAAAGGCAGGGAAGTTCTGCTGATCAGGCCAAACAAAAGGTGTCTGCTAGTCCTGAACACGGAGAAGGCAATGGCACCCCACTTCAATACTCTTGCCTGGAAAATTCCATGGATGGAGGAGCCTGGTAGGCTGCAGTCCATGGGGTCTTGAAGAGTCGGACACGACTGAGCGACTTCACTTTCACTTTTCACTTTCATGCATTGGAGAAGGCAATGGCAACCCACTCCAGTGCTCTTGCCTGGAGAATTCCAGGGACAGGGAAGCCTGGTGGGCTGCTGTCTATGGGGTCGCACAGAGTTGGACACGACAGGAGCGACTTAGCAACAGCAGCAGCAGTCCCAAACAGCCTGGCTCCAGGTTAGGGCCTTTTCTGAAGGGAGGAACATACAGCCCCTACTCTGGAGAAGCTCCCAGCCCGATGGTGGAGATACAGGTCATGCCTTGTTGAACTTTCAATCTGATGGTGAGGACTAATCACAAAACTGAAGAAATGTAAGAGGAAACACAGGTTAACAGCACAATATGCTTCAGGCAGGGTGCTTTTTAATAATGAAAAATGGGAAACTGTTGAAATACCCCCAAGGAGGGGAATAATTAAACAATTACATAAAGATTAAAGATCACGTTTTTGAAAAACTAGTAATGTGAGAAAACACTGATGGTGAAATGCTAAGTGAAAATAATTGGATACTAAATGTAAACTGGAGAAGGGAATGGCAACCCACTCCAGTATTCTTGTCTGGAAAAACCCATGAACAGAGGAACCTCACAGGCTATATAGTTCATGGGGTCGCAAAAAGTTGAACATGACTGAGCACAAATGTATATACATTATTATCCAACTGTATAAAGCAATATGTCCAGAAGGAGGGAAATACACCAAAATGTTAACAAAGATAATAATAATAATAATAAACATTTTTGAGCATTTTTATATGTGAGGCCCTGGGTTAAACATTTTCCATATGTTATTTTACCTAACTGGTATGTGATAGATACTATTATCATACTCATCTTATAGATGAATAAACTGAGGCTCAGGAAGCTAAACCCTCAGTTAACAAGTTCCAAGTTCTGTTCAGTCACTCAGTTGTGTCTGACTCTTTGCGACCCCAAGGACTGCAGCATGCCAGGCTTCCTTGTCCATCACCAACTCCCTGAGCTTGCTCAAGCTCAGGTCCATCGAGCCAGTGATGCCATACAACCACCCCATCCTCTGTTGTCCCCTTCTCCTGCCTTCAGTCTTTCCCAGCATCAGGGTCTTTTCCAGTGAGTCAGCTCTTCAAATCACATGGCCAAAGTATTGGAGTTTCAGCTTCAGCATCACTCCTTCCAATGAATATTCAGGCCTGATATCCTTTAGGATTGACTGGTTTGATCTCCTACAGTCCAAGGGACTGTCAAGAATCTTTTCCAATACCACAGTTCAAAAGCATCAGTTCTTCACCACTCAGCATTCTTTGTAGTCAAACTCTCACATCCATACATGACTACTGGAAAAACCATAGCTTTGACTAGACAGACTTTTGTCGGCAAAGTAATATTTCTGCATTTTAATATTCTGTCTAGGTTGGTCATCGCTTTTCTTCCAAGGAGCAAGTGTCTTTTAATTTAATGGCTGCAATTACCATCTGCAGTGATCTTGGAGCCCCCCAGAATAAAGTGTGTCACTGTTTCCATTGTTTCCCCATCTATTTGCATGAAGTGATGGGTCTGGATACCATGATCTTCATTTTCTGAATGTTAAGTTTTAAGTCAGATGTTTCGCTCTCCTCTTTCACCTGCATGAAGAGCCTCTTTAGTTCTTTGATTTCTGCCATAAGGGTGGTATCATCTGTGTATCTGAGATTATTGCTATTTCTCCCAGCAATCTTGATTCCAGCTTGTGCTTCATGCAGCCTGACATTTCACTTGATGTACTCTGCATGTAAGTTAAATAAGCAGGGTGACAATATACAGACTTGACGTACTCCTTTCCCAATTTGGAATCAGTCTGTTGTTCCATGTCCCGTTCCAACTGTTGCTTCTTGACCTGCATACAGATTTCTCAGGAGGCAGGTAAGGTGGTCTGGTATTCCCATCTCTTGAAGAATTTTCCACAGTTTGTTGTGATCCACATAGTCAAAGGCTTTGGTGTAGTTAATAAAGCAGAAATAGATGTTTTTCTGGAACTTTCTTGCTTTTTCCATGATCCAGCGGATGTTGGCAATTTGATCTCTGGTTCCTCTGCCTTTTCTAAATCCAGCTTGTACATCTGGAAGTTCATGGTTCACGTACTGTTGAAGCCTGGCCTGGAGAATTTTTAGAATTACTTTACTGGCATGTGAGATGAGTGCAATTGTGTGGTAGTTTGAACATTCTTTGGCATTGTCTTTCTTTGGGATTAGAATGAAAATTTACCTTTTCCAGTCATGTGGTCACTGCTGAGTTTTCCAAATTTGCTGGCATATTGAGTGCAGCACTTTCACAGCATCATCTTTAAGGATTTGAAATAGCTCAACTGGAATTCCATCACCTCCACTAGCTTTGTTCATAGTGATGCTTCCTAAGGCCCACTTGACTTTGTATTCTAGGATATCTGTCTCTAGGTGAGTGATCACATCGTGGTGGTTATCTGGGTCATGAAGAAGTATAGTTCTCCTGTGTATTCTTGTCATCTCTTCTTAATATCTTCTGCTTCTGTTAGGTCCATACCATTTCTATCCTTTATTGTGCCCATCTTTGCATGAAATGCTCCCTTGGTATCTCTGATTTTCTTGAAGAGATCTCTAGTTCTTTCCCATTCTATTGTTTTCCTCTATTTCTTTGCATTGATCACTGAGGAAGGCTTTCCTATCTCTCCTTGCTATTCTTTGGAACTTTTCATTCAAATAGGTATATCTTTCCTTTTCTCCTTTGCCTTTGGATTCTCTTCTATTCTCAGCTATTTGTAAGACCTCCTTAGACAACCATTTTGTCTTTTTGTGTTTCTTTTTCATGGGTATGGTCTTGATCACTGCCTCCTGTACAATGTCACAAACATCTGTCTATAGTTCTTCAGGCACTCTATCAGATCTAATTCCTTGAATCTATTTGTCACTTCCATTTGAATCTATTTGTATAATTGTAAGGGATTTGATGTAGGTCATACCTGAATGGTCTAGTAGTTTTCCCTACTCTCTTCAATTTAAGTCTGAATTTTGAAATAAGGAGTTCATCATCTGAGCCATAGTCAGCTCTCAGTTTTGTTTTTGCTGACTATATAGAGCTTCTCCATTTTGGCTGCAAAGAATATAATCATCTGACCATCTAACTTGAGTTAACTAACAAGTGGCTGACTCAAATTCAGATCTATCTAAAGCTGAAGTGAATGTTTGTGAAATGATTTTGTTTGTTCTTAGCTCCCATTTTTGGGTTATGAGTGATTTTTATTCTTTTGTGTAACTTTCTTGAATTTTCCTATGCATGTATATTAATCATGAATTTGCCTATACATTTAGGAAAAATACAGGTATTTTGAAAAAGGGGGGAAAAGGAATAAGCAAGGGTGTGGAGGAGGAGGGATGGACTGGGAATTTGGAGTTACTAGAGGCAAACTATTTATATTGAATGGATAAACAAGAAGGTCCTACTGCACAGAACAGGAAACTATATTCAATATCCTGGGATAGGGGCTTCCCTGGTGGTCTAGTGGCCAAGACTCCATTCTCTGAATGCAGGGGGCCTGGGTTGGACCCCTGCTCCCGCATGCCAAAACAAAGAGTTTGAATGCTGCAACTAAAGATTCTGTGTGCCACACCGAAAAGATCCCACGTGTCTCAGCTAAGACCTGGTACAGCCAAATAAGTAAATTAAAAAAAAAAATACACACACACACACACATATATATATCTCCTGGGATAAACCATAATGGAAAAGACTATAAAAAAGAATGTAATATGTACCTTGAGTGACAGCAGAAATTAACACAACATTGTAAATCAACTATACTTATAAAAGTAAATAAAAAAAGAAATATGCAACAAAAATATACACGAGAAGTGAAAGACATTGTATTGAACAAAAAGCATATGTTAAAGTCTGAGAAGGCTCATAAGGACCGTTCTTTGTGTAGTTGGTTCTGTTACCACACTATCAGCCTGCATTTCAAATATATATTTACATATATGTAAATACCTCACTGTCCTTGAGAGCAGGGGCCCCGTTCTTTCTAGTATATGGTTCTTGCCTCCAACATAGGGCTCAGTACGCAGAAGGCTCTTAGTAATTGTCCCCTGAATGATATAGGGAGGAGAAACCAGTGACCCGGAAGACTTTGCTGGCCTCAGAGGAACTGGAGGTTCCAGGAGGACATACAGGGAATCAGGGAAGGATGGGCTGGGCTGGGGACTGCGCTCCAGAAGTGGTTTGGCGGCATGACACCGAGCGAGAGGAGGTGACAACCACCGCCCGCCTTTCGGTCCTTGCCAGCCCGGCTCCGGAGGGTGAAGAGGGGCCTTGATTCCCAGGCGCGGGCTTGTGGAGTGGGCGGGGCGGCCGCTCTGCACTCTCCTCTGCCGCGGGGCCCGAGGCGCTGGCCACGGTGCTGAAAGCTGCGCGCGCGGTGGAGGGAGCGGGGCGGACCCGGGACGAGCGAAGGGGGCGGAGCTCCCTGGGGCTCTCCGCTGGAAGGGGGCGGGGCAGGGCGGCACCCGCGGGCCCCGGACCCCGGCGGGTTTGAGGGGAGGCGGGAGACCCGAGGCAGGCCGGCTCGAGCAGAGCGGACACAGCCCCTGGACAAGCTTCCCCAGGAGAAGCCAAGGTCATCCTCCCTGACCTCAGCCTCCTCTCCACACCCGGCTGAGGGGGTGACCCTCTTCTGGGCCTCTATCAGTTCGCAAAGCCACTTCCAGACCCCAAGTCCCCACCCCAGGACCCAGCGCCCTCACGATGGTGAAGTTGCTGCCTGCGCAGGAGGCAGCCAAGATCTACCACACCAACTACGTGCGTAACTCGAGGGCCGTGGGCGTGATGTGGGGCACGCTCACCATCTGCTTCTCCGTGCTGGTCATGGCGCTCTTCATCCAGCCCTACTGGATCGGTGACAGCGTCAACACGCCCCAGGCGGGCTACTTTGGCCTTTTCTCCTACTGCGTGGGCAACGTGCTGTCTTCTGAGCTTATCTGCAAGGGAGGCCCGCTGGACTTCTCCTCTATCCCTTCTAGAGCCTTCAAGACTGCCATGTTCTTTGTGGCCTTGGCCATGTTCCTCATCATTGGCTCCATCATCTGCTTCAGCCTGTTCTTCGTCTGCAACACGGCCACTGTCTACAAGATCTGTGCATGGATGCAGCTGGCTGCAGGTGAGCAGGGATAGTGGGAGGGCAGGGAGCCCCTCACCCCGCCCCAAGGCCACAGGAGCAGGTGCTGCATGCCACCTTCCCTGGAGTTGCTGAGTCTCCACCTCAGCTGTTGTCCTGTAGAGCCCAGCCATGCTGTGTGCTCTTCAGATGCTTCTGAAGAGTAACAAGTCTCAGGATGGCTGAGACCAAAACAAATTTAAAATAGATAAGGAACTGAGGTCCAGAGAGGGGAAGTGACTTGCCCAGGAGCAAATCACTCATGGTAGAGTGAAGGTCTTTGTTCCCTAATTCCAGGATTCCATCCTTGATACAGCAAGTGTGAGCACTTGAGGCAGTGAATGGAGGTGACATTTTGTGGTGGCGGAGGGAAGTAGGGTCTTTTAGAACTATGTGGGATGGGTGGCTACTTGTGGTGCTCAGACGCAAGGCCTCCTCTGCTCCTCTTTTCCTGCTTCTGGCTACAGATGGGCCTCTGGGTCCTGGGGGTCAGCTGGTCCTGCTGTCCTCTAGAGCCTAGGAAGGGATGCCTACCTAAGACCTTGTCCTGCAGCCCTTGGTCCCTCCTCACTCCAAGCACCACACACAGACTGTACATACAAGGGAGATGTTCAGAAGCCTTGCTGGGGACTGCAGACTAGAGTGAAATCATCTTGACATCATTGGTTAGAATGAGAAGCAGTGTTACCCTTAGCAGGGGGAATGGAACAGGGAACTGAATCCCAGACAACCAAACATAAACTTAGGACAGTCAGAGTTGGAGGGGGCTCTAGAGAGCTAGAGTGTCCTCCCCCCAACTATAAATGAGGGATCTGGGGCTGGGAGAAGACAAGACTTAGCCAAGACTGTAATAGATCACCTGGCAACCAGGGAAGTAGGAGAATTATGGCAGTGAGTCCCAAGAACTAGATGAGGAGCCTCATCATGACCCAGTGAGGTGGGTTTTCCTCCCATTTGATAGATGAGGCTCCTAGCGGGTAACTTGCATTTTAGCACACAAGCCATAAGAAACAGAACCTTCAAACTCTGAATCTTGTACTCAGGCTACTGACCTGGTTCCACAGCTGCCTTCCCAATCCCCTTGCCATCTCCCTTTCTCTGTAGTCTCTCTAAACGGTGAGGAAGAGGCTGGGGCAGAGATGAGCCAAGTCTTGGTGGGCTTGAGTGGGCAGTGGGGAGAGAGAAGGGAGAATGAAGATTTAGCAGTTTTGTGACAAAGAGGAGCAGAATGGACCCTGGCATGCTTGCCAGCTGGTCCTCCAGAGCAATGGGATGCTGGAAACGCCACCCTCCCTCTCTCATTCTCTGCATTGTCCCACTCCCCCAACCTCCTGCAACAGGTGCCATTTGCTGAACGAGCAGTGCTGGGAGGGCCTGGGGGGGGAGGGATCACCAGGCCATTTGAGTCAGATCCTTGTCTGGATCATGGAGCTGAAGACACTGATAGCAGAGGTGGCTGGGTGCCATCCCATAAAACATTTATGTTGGGGGAGAACAAAAGTGGTGTCGTGTTCCATTCTTTGGTGCTGGGGAAAGGAGGGGGCGGCAAAGGGAAGGATGAGGGGGAGGTGTATCCCCCAGCCAGTCACTGAAAGCTTCCTCCATTGGAGGAGCCCTAAACCAGTTAGCTTAATCTTGACAAGATTAAGGACCAGAGAAGGGCGCAGGAGAAGGGAAAGAGGACTGATGAGTGGGGCAGTGAGGAGCTGCCGCTTAAAGTTAATTGAGCTTCTGGATGCCAGGTGTAGGCCGAGGGTGATCCCAGCGCCTAAAAACACAACTAGAGCACGGCACACATCTCTCTGAGTTCTGGTAACTTCATCTCTCGAAGACGGCAGAAAGACAGGGCTCTTGCAGGAATGGGATGTTAGAATGTATCTTGCACAAGGCCTGACATGTGGTAGGTGCTCGGTAAATGTGGAAAACCCAAAACAGCTTTTTTAGTCAGGGGTGGATGGGATGATGCCACAGTAACAATTCCCAAATCTTCGTGGGTTAGGACAAGGGTTTATTTCTTGATCACGGTACACATTCGTTGAGGATCAGTGAAGGGTTTTGCTCTCACTGTTCTCTTCCAGAGGCCAGTCTGATGGAGCATCAGCTATCATCTGGTTGTCATCATTGCAAAGAGAAAGAGAGCTCTGGAAAGTCTCCAACAGCAGTTAAATGCTCTGGCCTGGAAAAGCACACAGCGTCTCTGCTCACTTATTGGCTGAAGGAATCTTTATGACCTAGCCTAACTTCCAGGGGGACTTCCTAGGTTGCTCCGTAGTTAAGAATCTGCTTACCAATGCAGGAGATGCAGGAGACACGAGTTTGATTCCTGGGTCAGGAAGATCTTCTGGAGCAGGAAATGGCAACCTGCACCAGTATTCTTGCCTGGAAAATTCCATGGACGGAGGAGCCTGGTAGGCTATACTCCATGGGGTCACAAAGAGTTGGACTGAGCAACTGAGAATGCACGCACGCATGCACACAACTTCAAGGGAGGGAGGCAAGGAAGTATAATACCTTGAATATTTGTGAACAGCTCTAATGACAGAGACATCCACTGAGGGTGCTTCCATCTGACTTTAGTGACAATAATAGTAGCAACAACTAACATTAACTGGCCACTTACCATATACCAGACACTGCTGCTGCTGCTGCGAAGTCGTGTCAGTTGTGTCCAACTCTGTGTGACCCCATAGACAGCAGCCCACCAGGCTTCCCCGTCCCTGGGATTCTCCAGGCAAGAACACTGGAGTGGGTTGCCATGTCCTTCTCCAATGCATGAAAGTGAAAAGTGAAAGTGAAGTCGCTCAGTCGTGACCAGACACTGCAGTAGACACTTAATCACATTTAATCCTCATAACCCTGCTCTGAGTCAGGTATTATTATTCTTATTTTTCCAGCAAGAGACTGGAAGTCAGAGGTGGTAAGTAAGCTTGTTTGAGAATACCATGCCGGCCTCTGCTTAGAGCCCGGAGACCCCACAGTGGAGTGGCTCCCCCTACTAGGTGGATGGGTGCGGTGCTCATACAGCACTGTGGCACCACAGAAGCAACCTGTTTCCAAGCCAGAGACCCTGGGCTCTCTTCTGAAAGGGCTATAGGGAGGTGCTATAGGAGAAGGGGGCCACGCCAGGCACCAGAGGACTCATCACACACCAAGTGGGGGAGGCCACAGGTTTTACCAAAGGGTTCAGGGAGGGTAACCCCTAGGGTAACCACCCTAAGTATCTTCCTGTTTGTCACTGAGTCTGAAATGTCACCACTAAATACATTCAGCTCTTTGGAGAGATGTTTGTCTGGGATTCTGGGGGAATTAACTTTGAAGCCAAGAAAGTCAGGAGTTGTGGGTGCAGGTCTTGGCTCTGCCATAGCTAAAGGACTGGGTAACTCACTTGGTTTCTCTGGGACCTCAGTTTTCTAGTTTGTAAAATGGGATATTAACACATGGCCTACTTCACAGAACTGTTGTAAGGATTGACAGAAAAATGGTATATGAAGTATTTTGTGATCTGTAAGAGAAGTCTGTATTAATAAATCAGCTCCTCCTAGAAAAAAAACAAAAGAGGCATTCATCTAGGTGGGAAGGTGGGATCTGGTATATTGATCTTTATACTTTGTTGTGCTTTTGTTTGATCTGCTGACCTTTACTCCTGACCAGTGGCTCCCAGGGGCAGATGGCTTTAGCTCTTGGAGCCTCAGTTTTCTCCTCTTTGTTCTACAAGGCTGGCAGCAGCTTGCCTCTTGTGCCTCTCAAGGCTGTTAACACAGGAAGGGAGGTGGCAAGGTAACAGCAGTGCAAGGTGGGAGGGAGCAGACAGAGGTCCCCCAGCCTGATGCCATCTGCACCTCCCCTGCCCCCTCAGCCACAGGCCTGATGATCGGCTGCCTGGTCTACCCAGACGGCTGGGACTCAAGTGAGGTACGGCGCATGTGTGGGGAGCAGACAGGCAAATACACGCTGGGTCACTGCACCATCCGCTGGGCCTTCATGCTTGCCATCCTCAGCATTGGAGACGCTCTCATCCTCTCCTTCTTGGCCTTTGTGCTGGGCTACCGCCAGGACAAGCTGCTCCCTGATGACTATAAGGCTGATGGAAAAGGTAATTCTCTCCACCCCAGGGAGCTGAGGCTTCCTTTCTGCCAGTTGCCTGAGGTATGTCCCCTTGCCAAGGGTGGGGACACCAAGACCAATCAAACACAGCTCTTGTTCCAGAGCCCAGGGGTCAGTGGAGGGTTGCAGGCTGGCATGTGGTGAGGCATGGACAGACCTACGTGGCAGAGGCTGGCTGTGACAGAAGGGTATCCCTCGTACCCCTGCATTCTCAGGGTCTCCAGGGGAGAGAGCCCTGGTCCAGCCTGGGGAGCTAGGTGTGGCCTTCCCGTGGAAGGCAGCACTGAGGCTGGGTCTTGCAATAACAGGGGAGTCTGCAGGTGGAGAGAGGAGCAACGGGGAGCAGAGGGATGAGTTGCTCTGGAAGGAGGAAAGGCAGGTGAGGGCGCAGATGTGACGGCTCCTGGACTCCAGGTGATGGGAGCCTAGCTCCCTCGGATTAGAGTCACCTTGGGATTCTCCATATATCTGTTTTCTGATCTGAGCTTCATTTCCCCTCATTAGGGGGTAGGAGGCAGGTTTTTCCTCATTTGTGAAAAATAACTACTTTACAAGATTGTAGTCAGGAACAAGATAAAGCTGTCTGCTCTTCTACTGAAGATTGTACCAGAGATTATAGCCAGGGAAACTGGGCAAGAAAATGAAATAAAATAAATCTAGTTTGGAGAGGAAGTAAAACCATCTCTGTTAGCAGATGACATGATTTTGTATATGGAAAATCCTAAATAATCCACTAAAAAACTATTAAAACTAATACACAACTTCAGCAAGGTTGCAGAATATAAGAATAATATACAAAAATATACTGTATTTGGATACATTAACAATGAACAATCTGAAAATGACATTAAAAAGCAATTTCATTTATGATAGCAACAAAAAGAATACTTAGGAATAAATTTAACAAAAAAGTAAAACATATGTGAAAATTAAAACATGTTTAAAGGCCTAAATAAATGGAAATATCCATGTTCATGGATCAGAGGACTTAATGTTGTTGAGATGGCAATACTTCACAAACTGCTCTACAGACTTAATGCAATTTTTATCAAAATCCCAGCTGGCTTGATTTTAGGATCAGCTTGTCATTTGGAAATGCAAGAGACCTGGAATAGCCAAAATAATCTTAAAGAAAAACAAAGTTGGAGGACACACATGTCCTGGTTTCAAAACTCACTAGAAAGTTACAATGATCACGTCAGTGTGGCGCTGGCATAGGATAGACAATGGAATGAAATAGAGTCCAGAAATAAAATCAGGCATCTACGACTGATTGATTTTCAACAAGGGTGCCAAGACCATTTAATAGGGAAAAGAATACTCTTCTCAATAAATGGTGCTGGGATAACCAGATATTTATACGCAAAAGAATAAAGTTGGGCCACCTACCACACATCATATACAGAAATTAACTCAAAATGGATCAAAGACCTAAATGTAAGATATAAAATTATAAAACTCCTAGAGAAGACCTTGGATTAGGCAATGATTTCTTATATTTGAGATCTAATGCACAAGTACCAAAAGGAAAAAAATATAAACTAGATTTCCTCAAAACTGAAAACTCTATGCTTCAAAGGATACCATAATGAAAGTGACAAGGCAACCCATGGATAGGGAGAAAATATTTAAGTCATAATCATAATTCTAGTATCCAGAATATATTAAAAACTCTTATAAATCAACAATAACAATAAAAATAACCCAATTTTTTAAATAGGCAAAGGATTTGAATAGACTTTTCATCAAATAAGATATTAAAAAGCATATGAAAAAATAGTTAACATCATTAACCATTAGGAAAATGCAAGTCAAAACAACGAGATATCATTTTATACCCATTAGGATGTCTGTAACAGAAAAAGTGAATAATATCAAGCATGTGAAGAAATTGGAATCCTCACACATTGCTAGAGAAAATGTAAAATTGTGCAGTTGCTGTGGAAAGCAGAATGACAGCTCTTCCAATGATTAAACAGAGTTACCATGTGACCCAGCAATTCCACTCCTAGGCATATATGCAAGGAAATTGAAAACATATGTGCCCACAAAAACTTGTGTGCAAATGTTGATAGTAGTTGTAAGATTCATGTATCTACTGATGACTGAATGACAAAATGTGTATATCCATACACTGAGTTATTCTTCAGCTGTAAAACGAAATGAAGTACTGGTGATTGCTACAATGTGGAAGAAAACATTGTTAAGTGAGAGAAGTGAAGTGAAGAAGTGAAGTCGCTCAGTTGTGTCCGACTCTTTGCAACCCCATGGACTGTAGCCTCCGGGGCTCCTCCGTCCATGGGATTTTCCAGACAAGAATACTGGAGTAGGTTGCCATTTCCTTCTCCAGGGGAACCTCCCGACCCAGGGATAGAACCCAGGTCTCCTGCATTGTAGGCAGATGCTTTACCGTCTGAGCCACAAGGGAAGAAGCCAGATAAAAAAAGACTAGACATTGTATGATCCGATTTATATAAAATGTTCAGAATAGGCAAATGCAAAGAGACAGTAAATTTTAGTAATTCCCTGGGGCTGGGAAGAGAGGGGAATTGGAAGTTATCACTAAAAGTCACAGGGTTTTTTTGGGGGGGGCGGTGATGAAAATTTCTAGAATCAGCGGTGATAGTTGCATAATGTAGTGAATACACTAACATCCACCGTCTTGTACACTTTAAATGAGTAAGTTTTATGTTAGTAAATCGTATCTCAATAAAAAAAATTCCCTGTGGCATAGTGGTTAAGAATCCACCTGCCAATGCAGAGGACATGGGTTCGATCCCTGATCCAGGAAGATCCCACATGCTGTGGAGCAACTAACTAACTAAGCCCACGCGCCACAGTTACTGAGCCCACACTCTAAGGCCCGACAGCCGCAACTACTGAAGCCCGTGCGCCTACAGCGCATGCTCTGAAACCACCTCGGTGAGAAGCCCGCGTACTATAGGGACGAGCAGCCCCCACTCACCACAACTGGCGAAAGCCCATGTGCAGCTAGGAGGACAAAACACAGCCAAAAATAAAATAGATCTTAAAAAAACCTTATGCTGAGGATTAGATAGTGCATATAAAGCATCAGCAATACCTGCCTATTGTAGGTGATGGCTAAATGTTAATGCTCTCCACGTTCTGTCTTTCTAGTACCTCCACTCGTTATATACCTGCCCGCCATCTCCCCCGACACCTTCTGGCCCAGAGGTCTGGGGAGGGAGGGAGTCTACAGTTGGCCCTCAAGTCTATTAAGGGAGATGATCACGCAATATGGAAGCACAAGCTGAGAAACATTATGAACAAAAAGTGCAAGCTTTCTTGATAGTGAATAAAAGAGGGAATAGTGTGCAGGCAATTAGCCTGGAAACAAGGCTTGATTGTAAACACATTCTGTTTGTTCCCTCTTTCATTGCAGAGGAAGTCTGAAGCGGCTGGAGCATTGGTGAGTAATTCCACTGGAGGGTGGTCTGTGTGCCTTCGGAAGTGCTGTAGCCTCGCAGAATGACTCATGAGGCTGCGCTGTAGGACCTAGGGAGAGAGGGGCAGGGGGAGGAGTGTGGAGTGTGGGGTAGGAGGGGGCATGGGCTAGCTGGCAAAGGAGACCGTCGTTGAGGGGCAAACAGGAATCCTCTAGTTTTACTTGTGTCTTGAGAAGCGAGAAAAACACAGGGAGAGAAGAAATAATTTAAAACAGGCAGGTGGTTTCATAAACTCTTCTTTTTGTGGAGCCTGGCCAACAAGAACAGACTGTTTTAAGAAGTCATTATTGTAATTCGGACCCTTATTTTCAGAAGATTTATAAGAGACATAGTGGAAAACCTAATGAAACATAAAATAAAAGACATAGAAAGGAAAACAAATATTACAGAAATCTGGGCTAATAGAATTAGTGTACTAGGTATTACATTTAGTTCCCTGCTTCCTGATAGCTGAAGCAAAAAGCAAAACATGACTTAATCAATTTTAATATCTGGTTGAAAAAGAAACATGTTAATTTCCTTATTGTCTTTTAGGTTTCTAAGATGTGAATTAACAAGAACATGAGGGAACACCTTTTAACAAGAAAGAAAGGGGAGGGGAAGGAAGGAGGGAGAGAGGAAGGAAGGGAAGGAGCAGCCCACAGTGGCATCATATTCCTGACGGCTCTCACTTACTGAGGTCTCAGAGCTGCTCAGGCAGTGTGTGTGGGTAGGAGAGATATCTCCAGTTTAACTATTTTAATTTTTTCTAAGAACCTTCCAATCCTTGACCACATAAACATACTTTTTTGGAAAACAGTAAATCAGTACTGCCCCCGCCCCCCCCACAAATTTATTAGATGATGTAACCTGCCACAGGGACAGGGGCTCTGGCTGCAGCAGACCTGGGAGGCGTGGTGTGTGGCAGAAGTCCTCTTGGAGGAGGTCGCCGTTAGCCCCGCCGCAGACAACCCACAAACTGGAGCACAATTATACCAGAGAAGTTCTTGCACTGTTGCATAAGTTGCATAAGTTCTAGGGCCCACAACAGATTTCCAAACCTGGGGATCAAGCAAAGGGAGAACCTCCAGGGAATCTGACTTGGAAGACCAGTGGGATTTGATGATAGAACTTCCCCAGGACTGAGGAAACAGACTCTTGGAGGACACAACAGAACCTTGTGTGCGTCAGGACCCAGGAAAAAGGAGCAGTGACCCCACAAGAGAGTGAGCCAGACTTGCCTGTGAGTGTCCGGGAGTCTCCGGCAGAGGCGTCAGTCGACAGTCGCCTGCTGCAGGGTTGGGGGCACTGAATACAACAGTCCTGGGAGCCGTGGTATGCTGACCTAAGTCCTTTTGAAGGACGTCACCATTACTGCCGTTATCCCTACCATAGTTTGACCTCAGGCCAAACTATAGGGAGGGAACACAGCCCCATCCATCAGCAGAAAATTGGATTAAAGACTTACTGAGCACGGCACTGCCCATCAGGGCAAGACCCAGTTTTCCCCACAGCCAGTCCCTCGCATCAGAAAGTTTCCACGAGCCTGTAGTCATCCCTCAAGGGTGGAAAGAAAACTAACCAGACTGATCACATGGATCACAGCCTCATCTAACTCAATGAAACCATGAGCCATTACGTGTAGGGTCACCAAGACAGACGGGTCATGGTGGAGAGTTCTGACAAAACGTGGTCCACTGAAGATGGGAATGGCAAACCACTTCAGTCTTCTTGCCTTGAGAACCCCACGAACAGTATAAAAAGGTGAAAAGATATGACACTGAAAGATGAACTCCCCAGGTTGGTAGTGCCCAATATGCTACTGGAGAAGAGCAGAGAAATAGCTCCAGAAGGAATGAAGAGGCTGAGCCAAAAGGGAAACAATGCCCCATTGTGGATGTCTCTGGTGGTGAAAGGAAAGTCTGATGCTGTAAAGAATATTGCATAGGAACCTGGAATGTTAGGTCCCTGAATCAAGGTAAATTGGAAGTGGTCAAACAAGAGATGGCAAGAGTGAACATCGACATTTTAGGAATCAGTGAAGTAAAATGGACTGGAATGGGCGAATTTAATTCAGATAACCATTTTATCTACTCCTGTGGGCAAAAATCCCTTAGAAGAAATGGAGTAGCCCTCATAGTCAACATAGTCAAGACCATCCCCAAGAAAAAGAAATGCAAAAAGGCAAAATGGTTGTCTGAGGAGGCCTTACAAATAGCTGAGAAAAGAAGAGAAGTGACAGGTAAAGGAGAAAAGGGAAGATATATCCATCTCAATCCAGAGTTCCAGAGAATAGCAAGGAGAGATAAGAAAGCCTTCCTCAGTGAACAACGCAAAGAAACAGAGGAAAACAATCGAATGGGAAAGACTAGAGATATCTTCAAGAAAATTAGAGATACCAAGGAAACATTTCATGCAAAGATGGACACAATAAAAGACAGAAATGGTATGGATCTAGCAGAAGCAGAAGATATTAAAAAGAGGTGGCAAGAATACACAAGATCTATACAAAAATACACAAGAACTATACCAAAAAAGATCTGAATGACCCAGGTAACCATGATGGTGTGATCACTCACCTAGAGACAGGCATCCTAGAGTGTGAAGTCAAGTAGGCCTTAGGAAGCATCACTATGAACAAAGCTAGTGGAGGTGATGGAATTCCAGCTGAGCTATTTCAAATCCTAAATGATGAAGCTGTGAAAGTGTTGCACTCAATATGCTAGCAAATTTGGAAAACTCAGCAGTGGCCACAAGACTGGAAAATGTCAATTTTCATTCCAATCCCAAGGAAGGGCAATGCCAAAGAATGTTCAAACTACTACACAATTGCACTCATTTCACATGCTAGCAAAGTAATGCTCAAAATTCTCCAAGCTTGGTTTCAACAGTATGTGAACTGTGAACTTCCAGATGTTCATGCTGGATTTAGAAAAGGCAGAGGAACCAGAGATCAAATTGCCAACATCGGTTGGATCACAGAAAAATCAAGAGAATTCCAGAAAAACATCCACTTCTGCTTCTTTGACTATGCTAAAGCCTTTGACTGTGTGGATCACGACAAACTGTGGAAAAGTCTTAAAGAGACAAGACCACCTGACCTGCCTCCTGAGAAACCTATATTCAGGTCAAGAAGCAACAGTTAGTACTGTACACGGAACAACAGACTAGTTCAAAATTGGGAAAGGAGCATGTCAAAGTTGTATATTGTCACCCTACTTTTTAAACTTATACACAGAGTACATCATGGGAAGTGCTGGTCTGGATGAAGCACAAGCTGGAATCAAGATTGCCAGGAGAAACATCAATAACCTCAGATATGCAGATGACACCACCCTTATGGCAGGAAGTGAAGAGGAACTAAAGGTGAAAGAGGAGAGTGGAAAAGCTGGCTTAAAACTCAACATTCAAAAAACTGAGATCATGGCATCTGGTCCCATCACTTCATGGGAAATAGATGGAGAAGCTATGGAAACAGTGAGAGGGTCTATTTTCTTGGGCTCCAGAATCACCGCAGACGGTGGCTGCAGCCACGAAATTAAGAGACTTGCTCTTTGGAAGGAAAGATATGACAAACCTAGACAGACTATTAAAAATCAGACATTGCTTTGCCGACAAAGGTCCATGTAGTCAAAGCTATGGTTTTTCCAGTGGCCATGTATGGATGTGAGAGTTGGACCATAAAGGAGGCTGAGTGCCGAAGAATTGATGCTTTTGAATAAAGTCAGTCCATCCTAAAGGAAATCAACCGTGAATATTCATTGAAAGGACTGAGGCTGAAGTTGAAGCTCCAATACTTTGGCCATGTGATGTGAAGAGCTGACTCACTGGAAAAGACCCTGATGCTGGGAAAGACTGAAGGCAGGAGGAGAAGGGGATGACAGAGGATGAGATGGTTGGATGGTATCATCGACTCAATGGACATGAGTTTGAGCAAGCTCTAGCAGATGGTGAAGGACAGGGAAGCCTAGCATGCTTGCAGTCCATGGGGTCTCAAAGAGTCAGACATGACTGAGCAACTGAACAAATTTTAATATGCATAAATTACCTCAGGAATCTTGTTAAAATTCAGACTAATTTAGCTGAAGTTCAGAAATCCAAGCACTGTGTTTCTAACCAGCCCCCCAGTGATAAGCTACCAGTTAGGGGTTACACTTTGAGTAGCAAACTGTTAAGAGTATAAACACTGTCTCATGTCTTTGCAATGTTCCTTAGTTAATTTTTTTAAAGCCCAAAACGCCACAGCACTGTTGTATCATTTCATTGCTAAACCAGACCTTAGTTAGCCATTTAGGACTGCTATCATGGAAAACTTTTTGCTTCTGTTGATAAATTCTGCGGTGGCATTACTGAATCAAAGCTAAACTAGCTGTCTTTTTTCTTGCCCTATATATTTTTTTACATCTTAAAAGACATTTATGAATTTTTACTTGAGGGACACTGACATTATATACTAATGAGGAAGTTTGCATGTCTGGAGTAGAACTGAATTAAAATGTGAGTATTGCGTTTTTATTTGCTTAACAATGTCAAATTCTATAATCTTGCTTTTTTTTTTTTAAATATGACAGGTCATCTGTTTCCCTGACAATGGAAAAATGAGCAAATCAAATTCTTCAGAAAACTTGTTCCATGCTTCCCTGTGTCTGCTAGTCTAGGCCTGAAGTCCTGAAGCCTTTCATTATAGGATTAGAAACTGACAGTTTCAAGATAAGTCCTCTTACTATATTTGGAAAACTCCAGTGAGGCAGAAAGCCAGTGACCACATCCAAGACATTCAGAGTAATGGTTTAACTCTCCTGACTAGGAACCCACCTTCTCTTCCTATCCCTTTACCCCAGCAAGTCACTTTACCATCTTGAGGCCTATCTGTAAAATGACAGCAAAATGAATCTGCGTCTAGGGTGAGTCCTTGACAGTCTAATTCACTGAGGATACTTGTTTGAAAGCACCCAGAAATTGCCATCCAGCTCTTAGAGGGCAATTAAAAAGAGGTGGCTGTAACCATGCTGGATCATTTCAGGTTGAGGTTTAGGGAGTCCTTTGCTTTTTTCCTCAGGTTTTTTTTTTTTTTAATTGATGCACAGAGGAAACGACTAGAGGGGTTACCAGAACCTGAATCCACCAGGAAGTCTCATAAAGACTGGGTGACTTGAGGATGTAAAAACTTTCAAGACTAAATTGACTTTTTCCCTTTGGGAGCCAAAAATCTTATTTCTTCAGTGCCCACACTGACCCAAACAGAATGGGCTAACAGTCAGAAAGTTATTAGTAGCCAAGTAATTTGTTACAGTATAGATGACCGTCTCTTGTTAAAAAAACAAAACCCAAAAAACTTTAGGTTTGGTACGTTAATTGGTGAATCTTACGTTTCCAGAGGGGAACTCAATTTAGGTTAATACCTCATTGAAGCGATGCCAAGACAAAGACAGGCTCTTTAGGCTGTTCCCTGTCCTCAGGAGGGTATGTTAAAGCAAGGTTTTGCTGATTACCTGCAGTGAGCGATCCAGGAAGAACAAGTGTTCTTTTTCTGACCTTGGTACATTTCCTCAGTAACGTATGGGTGCTGTTCTTTCCCAGGTAGAAAGTGGGTAAATGCTGAATAAAACCGTAATGGATCTTGATCGACCAGCAGTGATATGGAAAACAGGCTTCCTCTTCTGGGCTGCAGGGCGTGCTTTTTAACCAATGTACTCAGACACCTGCCGGGACAGTGCAGTGTCTCCTCTAGCTCAGATAGGCTAAGCTGAGTATCTCAGCATCGTCCCAGTTGTCGATGGGAACCATTGGGATGGGACTTATGAGTGATCACATTCATGTTTTCTTGTGCTGATAAAATTATTTCATTGTCAGGCATCTACATTATGCAAGCTTTTTTTTTTTTTTTTGTGGCCACACAGCCTGTGGGATCTTAGTTCCCCAACCAGGGATCAAACCCTGGCCCACAGCAGTGAAAGCAATCTTAACCACTGGACCACCTGCGAGTGACAGAATTCGGCCAATTCTGCAGTTTAGTGACGTTTCTAGCTAGGTTTGTTATTTCTTGTAACTTTTTATAAAAGGCAAAAGAAAAATTTCTAAGGCCTCCTTGTCTTTAAAAGATTTCTCACTAGAATGGCAACTATGAAGGTTCAGAGAAGCTTCTGGGGGCTTCAGGTACATCTGCCAATAGCCTTCACCTTGCCCTCAAGAACAGTGAGTTTCACCAAAGGAGTGGATGTTTACCAACCTGGAGATATGCAAATCTGAGTCACATGAATCAGCATTTCATCTTTTGCTTTATCTTCAAGAAAACTCAGAATTCAACCTCTCCAATAAAGTGATGATTTTCGTTGACAGCAACTGCATCATCAGCCTTTCTCAAGTGGTTTGATCTTTAAATTCAGATTTCATCTTTGAAAGTATACAGAAAAATCAATAAAATCAGCACTCCTCTAACCAAGCTTACTATGCTCCTTCCTCTGCCTTTGGCTGGGACACAGGAATAGTTGTGATGCCCAAGCTTGAACAGTGACTAGCACTGAGCAGGTCAACAGAGGAAGGCCTTATGATTTATATCTGAAATGTGAACCAGAAGGATGTCCTTCCTAAATACTTTCATTATCTTACATCTCATTAGCTACCTGTGGCTGCATAACAACAAATTACCCCAGGACTCAGTGGCTTAAAACATTTCAATTTCTACAGGTTGCAGTTGCTGTTGTGTCCAACTCTGCAAATTCTCCAGGCCAGAATACTGGCGTGGGTAGCATTTCTCTTCTCCAGGGGATCTTCCCAACCCAGGGATTGAACCCAGGCCTACCCGCATTGCAGGTGGATTCTTTACCAGTTGAGTCACCAGGCAAGCCCAAGAACACTAGAGTGGGTAACCTATCCCTTCTCCAGGGGATCTTCTGGACCCAGCAATCAAACTGGGATTTCCTGCAATGCAGGTGGATTCTTTACCAACTGAGCTATCAGGGAAGCCCTGCTTCAGGTTAAGAATTGGCAAGGATTAGCCAGGTGACTTTGCATCAAGGTTTCTCAGTGTTGCAACTAGGGTGCTGGATCTGCTTCCAAGTTCAGGGGTGTAGGACTCAGCTTCTACAGGTAGTTGGGCCAAGGGCCCAAGTTCCTCGCTAGCTGAGGGCCTCTCCAAAGGCTTATATACCTGGCAGCTTGCTTCCCCAGAGCAAGGGTTCCTATAGAGTGCATAGACAGAAGCCATGGCCCCTTTGTAACTGGTTACAAAGTCCAGCTCACATTAAAGGTGAGGGAATTGTGTAAGTGCTTGAATACCAGGTTAAGAATCATTGGGGTCCTTTAAAAAGTTGTCTCAGTTATTAAAAATTATTTTCTGCTGAAATGGGCATTTACCAGAATGCCTTACTGCAACAAAGATTAGATTCTAGTAACCTTACATGCTGATGGATATGTCTGTTTTGTAATAAACTGCTGAAGATGACAGGCCCTAACCCTCAAATTCCTACTTTCGCTATCCAACCTCAAGGATTTACAGTAAGGTCCTCTAATTTCCAACACTGACCATACTTTCCTCTGTATTTAATAAATCCAAAGCAACTAATGAAATATCTTAAGGGCACAACTTCTAAGAACATAGCTCAAATTGCAGGCAGCTGATACTTTCATAACATGGTCCAGTTCTGCCAAATGGAGAGCAAGGCTTGTTACTGTTACAGTATTAAAATGGGCAATAACTAGATGTGAATTAAGGACAAAAGAGAAGATTATGATAAAAGAGTGAACTTGGTAGGATATAAAACCAGGTAATCTATGTATGGAAAACCCGTCAGTAACAGAAGTAGGTACTAATGTAAACTTGCTTAGTTAAAGCTTCTAAATACATGATCTCAAGCTTTCTGGTTTTTTAACTGAGATGTTTCTGATATCATAAGGAGGTGGTGTGGGTTAATATTTGTGCAATGACTTAAAAGGACAAATACATATCATCTAAGTAGCTTTTGAATTTCACCTGTGGAACAGCTTAATGGTTTCCCTGTGGATACTCAGGGTTGTAACTCCAACTCAGTTTGACGGTTCTTTTGAGATAGCTTAACACAAGACTTAGAGGGACTGCCTAGAATTGTCAGTCTGATGAACATGCTGGTTTGAAGAATTCCAATTTAATTTTTGGTTGTTTTTTAAACAGGTTACATTCTGGTCAATACTACAATACGAACACACTGCGTATACCTTAAAGTATAATTCAATTAGAACAAAATAAGCAGTTTACATAGAGTTCAGGGCTAGAGAAGGGCTTTATGAATAAACATTATCACAAAAATGAAAGGCAAATTTAAAAAACTGGAAAATGTGACAGAAAAATGGCAAAAATGTTACCAAATCATCAAACAGGGAAGTATGCCAAAAGAAAAGTTGGGTAACGTAGGCAAATGACCAAAAAAGGCCAATAAAACCTATGAAACAAGCTTCTGACTGGACTAGTCATCCAATATGCAAATTAAAACAAGATACTCCCCTTTGGGGCAATCAAACTGGCTATTAGGAATAAAATGAGAGAGATTACAACAGGCTCATTCAAACACTGTTGGTCACCACAAATCAGTCCAACTGTTCTCCGCTTAAGTTAGGCAACATTTACTAAATGCCTTTAAAATGTGCTTACTCTCTGCCCCAGCCAATCCATTTTTAAGAATTTATACTGAGGGGTGAATGAGACAAATACATGAAAGCCTGTGTATTCCAGTGCCTTGAGGTTCACAAAATTTTGATATTTTGCACTTTGTGATCTTTAGAGAGAGAAAAAAAAGACAACCCACAAATATTCAGGAAAAATGTTGGAGTTATAGGAATAACAATTTTCTTAGAATTTTTCAAAATGTACTTTGTTAATCCCACTTCACCTCCAACTTAAAGACAGAAGCAAAGCTACAAACCCCACAAAATAATGTGTTTAAGTTATACCGTTTCATGGTATATTTAAGTTCAAAAAGCAACTCAACCAATCCGTTCCTCCATTCTGAAGCTAGGTCAGATTAACTAGGGCAACAAACAGAAATCTTCTGGAAACATGTAGGTTATTAAATAATTTTATTGTACTGCATTTACAAAGAAAACAGACAATGCACCCAGTAGAAAGAATAAAAATGTGTTTGGGGTTTTATTTTTTACTGAGAGCAAATAGAAATCCTTTAGTGAGATCCTGGCAATTTGACAATAAGTTCAATAAAGGTACATGGGGTACTTGGAAGATCAAATTCTACAGCTGCCTCTTTCTACGGCTTTGAATTCATCTGGCTCCTTAAGAGATGAGGGGAAAGCCCTTATTTGGTGGGAAAACATTTCCAAAATGAAGTTACAGGTTCTCTCATTACATTTCTCTTCATGTTAGCTGTTAAAACAGGGCTTTCTATTTGTGTATGTTTTGCTTAGTTCACCTTAATGTCATCACCAGAGTTCCTATCATTCCACAATTGTGATTTTACAGTGTAGGAAAGAATTCAGTTCTAGTCTGGTATTGCTTTAGATGTATATATCGCTGAAAACCAAAAGTGGATTAGAACTGCTGAAGGATTTTCCCTGCCGTTGTTTGATACAATCTATTTTCTTTATTCTTGATAGGTGCATAGACAGCCTCACTTAAAATTCTTTCTACAGGAACATGTCTGATTTCAGGATTACCATCAAGGATCCGATGAAATGGCTGGCCAGTTATTCGGGGTAATATGTTTGTGAGTTAAATGGATTGCGTAATTGCACCACTTTTTCCTTTGCCTTTGTTGGTAAATGACAGCATCTAGGGAGTTGGCCACCCAGCAGTCTCATCGCTGCTTTGTTAGCAGAGCCTCGAGTTGCACCTCCTCGGCTTTCTGTAAATCAGTCCCGTAGCCACTTCTGGAGAATGCTGAATCCCCAAGGCCCACTTGGTCCATGCAGAACAAGCAGCTGTGACCCCAATCCTGCCCCTCTTTTGCTTTTCAGTATGACCCGAGGAATATATGTAATGTCTAGGGCAAGTCTAGGAGAGGCTCATTCTAAAATAAGATTCACAAAGCCTTTTCCCATTAAAAAAAAAAGCCTCAAGTACATTTTCAATCATCTCAAAATTTAAAACTTATACAAGGAAATAGCAGCAGAGAATGGCTAATCTTAAACCAATCGAGAAAGAAAAATAATAAAAACAAACACAACCCTCAAAATAAACAACAATGAAAAAAGTGCCATCCCACCCCCTCCCCTTGATTCCTATATCCTGGGATTTCGTTTAAGACCTGAAGCCTCTGAGAAAATGAGAAGGGCAAAGCCATAAGGGGAAACTGCTTCACGGCTGAATTCTGGACGAGGTAAAGCAAAGGCCCTAAATAAAAATTGGGGACTGTTTGTAAAAAAAAAAAAAAAAAAAACAAGAACTCTAGGATAGTTTCTTCTCAGATGGGAAAATCTCTGAAACTTAGTTCTCTTTTCCAAAGTCATCCTGAATTCTTTAATTATGGGGCAATAAACTCAAGTGCAATGAGTAAAGTGCCAGCCAGAGATTAAAAAAAAACAAAAAAATAAACAGCCAATCAAAGTAATTCTGCTATTAGGGTACAGAAAAGACATAGGAAAGAACATATGTGGTTCTGAAGAAATTACTAGTCAATGGTTCCAGTTTTGTTTCCATCAAAAATCAGACTGAAGATTCGAGGACCTTAGGGTTATTAAAGGATGAAAGGAATTTGACAGTGCTTTGAACAGTGATAAATGTTACCTAAATTTGGTGTTTATACAGCTCATTTAAAAACACAGTAGCTTAAAAGTCGCAGAAAAAATGTGAAGATAAGAGGACAACAGAAACAATCCAGGAAGATGATGCAGCCTGGATACAGCAAGTTTAATGTCTCTGTTGTACACAGAAGTAACACCCTTTCCCCTTCTCATCCTTATGCTGGCAACAGGATATGCACTAGAATATTTGACTCTTAGAGTCAGTGAATAAAAGGATGAGCTCATACATCTTCATAGCTCTTTTTAAAAGGATGCTTATAATTTAAAGGATGTCCTAATGGAAAGACAAGGGTACAGGGTGTGAGGCTGTTTCACATTTTAGTCCATTAGTCTTTGGCAGAGCCCAATCAAGGCCAAATTCACCTAGGATGCCCAATGGCTGTGGGAGGATCTCCACAGGGTCAAGTAAGCAAACCCAAATGAACATGTTGGATTAAACAAAAGACACAAACACCCTAGAATCCCTTGAAGGCAGAGCTTCACCCTGAAAAGGGAAGGGGGAAATGCTTGGAGGGGAGGGGTAGAGGGCCAGCCTGTGATCTCTGCTGCGGTGCTGGACTGGGCTTAAGAGTTGAGCCAAGGGTGCCGGAGACAATCGGCGGCAGTGGCCCTCTTCTCAGGGATCAGCTCCAACATGGGCAGTAAGAAATCTGTGAAGCCAGCTGCCTCTTCCTGAGGCCACTCATACTTCTCCACTAGAACCTCAAAAAGGCCCCAGGGTTTCAGCTTCGTGATGTGTTTCAGGTCACCTACGGTAAAGACAGCACAAAGAAACTGACCAACATTGGTAAGTGACATTGCTCAGTGGAAATCCAGGAACTAATCCAGGCAGTCTTTCAAGAAATCAAACTGCCACCAGAATCTAATCCTTCTCCATTCATAAAGCACCTCTCTTATCTAATGCATTCCTTGGAAAGAAGTGTCTCCATTTTTTTCACGAGGCCTAAAAATTTAAAACAGTATTTTGTTCCACCATTCTAGGATTTTTTGTCCTGAGCAAGTTGGGTAGGCCTGTCAGGAACTAGGTATTCACTAAACTGAAAATTAAAAGCCGATATACTCAGCATGGTCTCATGGTATTCAGAGGCAATTTATTACCACATACACAGAATAATTTGCTTGTACTCTATTTTTGGCTCAATAATCTAGTAAATGTTGCTTCAAAATAAGGCAGTAATTAAAAAATAAAGAGCTAAAAACCACGTCCAACATGTCTAAAAGTAACAAAACTAAAAAAACAAATTTTCAGATACAGCTGCATCACATTGTACCATTTTGGAACATCAATCTCCTTTTGCCTCCTCGAAACAAATTTTTTTTTTAAAGGTAGTCAATTATCAGTGACTTGTTAAGGTTAATGCTGTTTAAAATTTTTTTCTTATATAACACTTATTTGAAGTCTCTTCTGTGGGCAGTGAGTGCCTGATTACCTACTTGGTACATGCATGCCATTAATCTGACTTTCTGCACACAAGGAAGAGCCCTCAGGAAGCACCTCATCATCTTCTTGCCCCAAATAGAAACATTAAGAAATGCTTGCTCTCAAGTGCTGACAAAAAAAGATTTTTCTCAGCCCAAGTGTAGAGATTTTGAGGAAAAAGGGAACCATGACAAAAAGGGAAAAAAGGTTAGACAGTTTTCTAGCCCCTTGTAGGATCAGGTTTTCACATTTCAGTATTTGGAATGCGTAAAAAATACATATTTAAATATGCCAACATAATATTATCCAGTAAAAAATTTAAGGTGAATTTTATCTTTGTTTTCCTTACTAATAAATGATAACATAAACTTATGAAATTGAAAGTAAAAAAGTTAATTAATTCTACTTGTCTTTTGATAGAACTGCCTCAGCAAAATCTGCCCATTTTTCAGAAGTACTATAACGAACTATGTGCCAGCTACTGACTAATTTAATATGAAGTAATCCCCATTTAGAAATCAGGAGACTGAGTTTGGGTCAAAGACCACATCAGTAGTACAGCAGTTGGAATCTGAACACAGATGGTCTGGCTCCAGCCTCTGCTAAGTCACAGCTCCGCATTCAAGGCAGAAGCATCCTTCTTGAGGTGTTGAGGACACTGTACCCAGCAGTACTTACCTCTTCATTGTCAAACACTTTTGTCCCCTCAATGTCTGGGAACAAACACACTTCTTTTACCTTTTTTGGTGAAAAATTCCTTGGAATATTTTCCTGCCACAATGAGCTTGCGAGGCACCTTCCCCAGAAGTTCTATGATCAATGCAATGTGATCTGTATGTTTCAAACATTTCAAGAGGGGGGAAAAAGACATACATAATAGGAATAACGAATGTAGTTCTAAACACCGGCAGAAAGAGTAGCATGCACACCTCTTTGTAGAGCATTTCAGCTTGCTTTCTGTCCTAAATGAGAAGAGGACTCTATCCATTTAATGGAGAATCCAGAAAACCATTACAAATCAGATAACCACTCCAGTGGGACTTGAGTGGTAACTAAAAACCATCTTGGTGTGAATGCTCTGCTTCCTGAAGCTGCATCCCTGGGACCTAGATGAAAACTCATGTTAACAATACTACCTCTGCGATTGAAGAAGTCCTGTGAATATTTCCCACTGAGGGCAAAGCGTCTTGGAATTCTGCCTATCAGCTCTATAATGTGCGCAATGTGGTCTAAAATAGAAGGGTAAGAAGAACAGGATCAAGGACAAGCTGTAAAAGAGGTTTTTCTATGAATAGCTTTTTCAAGAACTAGCTACTTAAAAGTAACTACAAATAAAACCCAGGATACTCAAGGGAAGACTGGGAAGGCCAATAATTATTTTAGGTGATTGATCACCTGTAGTTGGCAAGTCCCATTCTAGAGTCTGGAGGCTTATCTATTTTATTTCTATTTTGTCTATATGTCTAGGTTCAGGTGGGTTTTACAAGTAAGGTAAAAAGTGTGCCAATATGCTTCAGACATTCTAGGATAGATACTGATAACAGATATTTATAACAGTGTTCAATAGGGCTCTGCAGGAAATAATATCACTTTATTTAAGAATGTTCATGACAAAGCACTCACATGATTAAGTTTTCACAATCACCTTGTAGAACAGGCCAAAAATTAATACCCCATTTTAAAGGTGAGAAAATAAAACCTCAAGGAGAATGGACTACTTGAGCTACACAGCTAATAAGAGCTAGAGCTCAGATAAAAGCCCCTATCACATCATGTCTTGTCCAGAGGATTTCTTGTAATTTAATAAATCATATTTTTAAAGAAAAAATTAGCAACAACATTTAAAGCACAGCTATCATACTTGACTACATTTGGCTCTAAAGTGTCTAAGTTATGCAGTGCCTTGTAACCGTCACAGCAGGACTATGGCCTGTGAGTGCTGCTAGGGAGACGTGCAGCCTGTCGCCAGGAGGTGAGCTTGGACTAGCCGGCGTCCACACCTACAGACAGCCCTGCTAGCTTTCCCTGCAGGTGCCAGAAAGGAAACATATGAAGAGATTTAAAAGGCGATGGCTCCTAGCCACAGAAGAGTTTTAAAAATGACTTTAATTCTGCAGTTATAGAATCAAGGTCAAAAGGAATCACTGAAAACTCCTAATAATGTATCTCAGAGGGGAATAATATGCTGGGGACATTCACATATCTGGGAATTTGGGAAGGTTTCAGGTGCTTCCTAATTTTCATGTAAAGGACTCAACTGGTGTCATTTAAATGCAGCTTTATATTCATGAACTCACTATAACCTTTGGGCGGTCTGACTGAATTTATGATCTGGTAACAAGTATTTCACTGACACGAAATTTTTGCCAATTTTAGGTAGGATCTGCAAATAAGTATCTTTGTATAAATTAATTATGAATGCGACTATAATTTGTCTTACTGTAAACTTCCAAGTAAAATACTGTCTTACTGTAAACTTCCAAGTAAAATAATAGAAGGAATTATTTTTCCCTTGAAATTGCAACATTACTTTTAGGTGCAGCAACCTACCTCTTGTTTATCAATTAATCATAGGATTAATATACCTGACAGGCAAAATTATTAAGTAGTATTCTAAGTTTCAGGGCTGTGGAATGTCACTAATAGCAGAAGACACGCTGCTTAGGCCCCAGTCCTACCATGACTCCTAACTCTATGCCTATACTAGCGAGGGGTAAGTGTTTACTTTTTCCTGCTCCTATAGGTCAAACAGTAGTTAGTACTTTGAGGTTTTATCGCAGGACTATTAGTATTGACTGGAACAGAAGGGAGTAAGTTATGATCTAAATATCTAGGGTAACTGGTTCTCTTGTGTCTCTTGAAATTTTCATTTACATTTCACTTTTCAGGTTTGATAGCATAATACCCCATACAATATAATTCTAGCCACTATATGAGTTTTGTACCACAGACTATTTATAGGGAATCTAGGGAAATAAAGAAAAAAAAATTAATTACCCTTACAAAACAGATAAAGTAGGGCTTTCTTTTTTTTGCTGTGCTGTGCAGCGAAACCTGTGGGATCTTAATACCTTGACCAGGGATTGAACCTGGGCCCCCTGTATTGGGAGCACGAAATCTTAACCACTGGACTACCAGGGAAGTCCCTAGAAGGGCACTTCTAAAACAGTGTTAAGTCTATGCCTGCAAACTTATAATCCAGAAAAGAAGCAAGCAGATAATAGGGAAAATCAAGTGTGTACAGAGGTAGTAATTATAGTATATTCTTAAAAGGGGCTTATGTACTGAAATTATGTTCAAATTGTACCCATTAAAATAGGTATATGGCTATGGAGATTAGTTAGCAGAACATTTTCCAAACAATACTTATTAGGAGATTCTACTAACACTGCCTACTGACATCCCAGTTTGAGAAAAGAGCACCGTCAGTTCCATACAGCACAGAACCTGTTTTCTTAAAGAATCGAGGAAAGCACAGAAAGTGAAAGACCTATTTTCCACCCTGGGTGGATACAGTGGCAGTACTCTCTCAAAGCAATCCCCAGTGATTTTGAAAACAAAAGTGCCAAAATCATATAATAAAGAAGGTAAAACATTCCTTTAATAAAGTTCTTAAATTCATGCTATCATCTAGTTACTTGAATGCCACCACGATTAAAAAAATAATCACACATTTAGTTGTCTGGTTTCACAGCCTCTCAGATAGAGCAACTGACAGCTTAGGCTTTTCCTACTGGTATTGTAAAATATAAACCTGTAATATTTTCTTTTAAAATGGAATTCTAAATGTTAGTATCCTTTAAAAAGAAAAAATATATAGCTTTCATTTTCAGAAAGGAAAAAAGAAAAAAAAAGAACGCTAAATGCTGTATAATTTATATAGACAAAGAGGATATATTCTCTGCATTCAAGGAGTGTATGTATGTTGAAATTGACTTCCAGATAAAGTTGGAAGCATAACTAGACAACAAATTGATGAACAGGTAGATCCAAACTGGGTAAAGAATGAATCGCTGATTTACTAATATACAGGAAGACAACTAGATGCTTTAGAAGAAATCTGGCAAATACAAGTTTCAGTTCAACCAACTGTAACTGTGGCCTTTTCTCTAATCTTTACATAGAATTCTTTAAAATCTATCATAAAATATCTACTGTATCTAATTCTTAATATATTTCTTTTCTGGGATTTATATATACTAGGCACACTAAGAAGACTAAGGCTCTTTAGTACTAACAGATAACAGCCACCATGCACAGACAACCTCAGGTGAGAGGACCTACCTTCATCTCGCGTGTACTCCTCCCCCGAATGAGGTTCAAATAAATAGTCGCCTGTGGCCAGTTCAAAGGCCTAAGAAAAAGAAGAAAAGCTTATGAAAGCATTAAAAAAAAAAGACCTCTGGGAAGTTTATTGCTATTTGGCTCAATTTTAATAATTTTTTTTCTTGGAAAAACCTGCAAATGATCATTTAAAACATCGTCTAAAATTATTCTTAAAGAGCTTTCCTTTCACACCTGCACCTTAATAAAATGGAGCAGGAAAACTGCAAAAGCTCAGTTAATATCAATATGTGGATTATTCCAAGCTCCCTGCATCCCAATCTCTTAATCATTAATTCAACTCCCTTAAGTTTCTCTTTTTGCTCAGAGAGGGACATATCTAAGGTGATTCTAAGTTATTAAATTATTTATTAGGTGAGTATTTTTAATAAATTCACACAGCTAGAAATTAAGATTTTTGTACCTAAAATCAAAACCAAAAAATTCAGGAATTTTTCTACTTGGAACTCTTTAGAGTTTGGTAGAAAGCACTTGCTTTGGAAAGCACTTGTTAAATTGTCCCAGATAGAGAGTTCCAATTCCTTGGTCTATAGAGAATCAGAAAAAAATGAAGTATAAACGGAGTCAGGAGCCACTAATACTGATCAGCAGGTAGGCATTCACCAATCAGAGAAAGAGAAGCATGTCTCCTATAACAAGAAAACTTTGTAGAGTTTAAGAGGATCTGAAAAAGTGATTTCCTTAGGAGTGTCAGTACAGAGGACAGCATCTGAATGATGGGGCTGTATTAATTTTTCAATGATTAACAAGAGAGCAAGTAATTTAACAGTTGTTTTAAAAAGGACCTTATTGATATAAAAAGTACAGTTATCAGTCAAGTGCTAGTAACGATGGGCTAATTTTGACTGACTCAATGGTGCCAAGTATCCCAGACCATCTCAGGAATGTGGGGTGGATTGAGCTGAGGCACATTCTCATTTTAGATCCAGGTCTAGGTCTTGGTGGTCTGCCATTGTCACAAAAGAAGAGTCTTTCTCAAAAATGTATCACCTGGGCTGTACTACTGCCCAGAACAAGACCACAAAACCAGAAGTTTCAGGATTGTCTCTAAAATGTCAGCAATGCTGTGTGGCTTCTTGCTCAGCACAGCTTGTTTTACATGCTAGCAGTTCATTACTAACTACACCGATAAAGCAGATACTTGTTACACCCTCAAAGCAGAACAGAAACAAACGGCTTCTTCTTCATCAAAATTTGTCAGTCTCTCCTAAAACCAGTACTTTAATTTTTCCGTCTCATGTTGGGATTCAGTGAAAATATTACAAGTTAAAAAAGAAGATGGTTTTCTAAAAATTTAAAATACTCTAGGCACTTTCCTGGAAATCCAGTGGTTAAGTCTCCACTCTTCCAATGCAGGAGGCATAGGTTCAATTCCTGGTTGGGGAACTAAAGTTCTTTCCACATGCCATGTGGTGTGGCAAAACAAAAACAGATCAAAAAAACTGAAACTTTCCACCTAGATACTTAACGTTCTCTAAAAGAACTTTATTTTTGGAACATAAGGTAGTTGCTTATTAGTTACAATTTTATAATTAACAGTACAAAAAACCCAACCCAAACCAAAAGATCACAACAGAACTAAACCCCCCTAGAAACTTGATTACAAAACACCTAGTTGAACATCTTTCCTTTACAGATGAGAAAACTGACCAGGAGGGAAAGGCCAAGCCCATCCCACAATCCAGGGCTCTGGTGCCTCCACTCCTGTCCTCGTCTCACGCTGACCAAAGGGCCTATTCTGTGCCCGTCTGGGTCATGCTAACAGACACAGGCAAAACCAGTTACTAAATCCAGTGTGCTGGTACCTCCAGATAATGGAATATTATTCAGTGCGAAAAAGGAAACAACTATCAAGTCATGAAAAGACACGGAAGAACAATAAATGAGTATTACAAAGTAACAAAAAGCTAACGAATCATGCTGTATGATTTCAACTACATGATATTCTGGGAAAGATAAAACTATGGAGACAGTATCTATTCTTTTATTCATTCTTAATGCTCTTCACAGAACATTCCCTTCTTATAACTGCTTCTAACTTTGTAGTATCAATCACTAAAGTGGTAGGCAATCTCACAACTTGCCTTTTTACTTCTCAGAAAGGGTCCCAATCTTTCCATCAATTAATTGCACTGGATGAAGGAGGATCCATGTCTCCAGGACACTTCTGATATTCCAAGATTTATTTTTATTCTCTGAGTATGGTGATATTTAAAGCAATATTTCTACGTCTATTAGCAAATGAAAGAAATTTGTGGTAATAAATGGGGCTCAAGTTTTCATGATACTGTCTCAAGTCAGTTAAGTGCTTTCCCTTCCTTAGTCAACAAAATTCCTATATGTGAGCTGGTCCAAAGAGGGGCCTAGGTTAACCAACCCCTCCTTTCATCTTTTTTGCCTTACTTCTTAAGCCTGACATTGTACCATTTTAAACAGCAAGCAGGACTTACTGCCCTCAACTAAACTATTAAAAACCACATCATAGTAAATCAAAGGAAACCTACAAACTAGCTATATTTTGTATGGGGGCATCTCTATCAGTTACTTCCTCTACCAAATCAAATCCCTCAATACAAAGCTTTAAAGTATGGCAAGAAAGAAGTTTTTTCCCCAGTGTTTTTCATTTTGTGCACACAATACCAAACCATCTTTGCTTCAGGTAGCCCCCCTGCTTAAAAGACCACTATGTGTCAAAACAAAATAATAACTGAAATTATAGTTTAATATGTCTCTGGTTTAGTTCAGTCATTTGATGGCCCACAAATATTTAAGTATTATTGTATACTAATGAATTTGTTTGATCTTGTTCTTGTTTCCTGGGAGGGTGGGCCCCTTAGGACCACACTTCAGTTTATACTAATGAGGTGACTCATAGTGGGCCCCTAGACACAGTTTCAAGAGGGGGGATGGACATGCCCCCAGGCTGGGTAAGACCAATTGTACAATCAGAAGGTTGAGGTGTTGAACTGAGTGTTGTCATAACTGACCTCCTAATCTCCCGGAAGGATAAGAAGGCTGCTGCTGCTGCTAAGTCACTTCAGTAGTGTCCGACTCTAGAGACTGTAATGAAATCTCAATAAAAACTCTGGGCACTCAAAGCCTGGGTGAACTTCCCTGGTTGGTGATACACATTGATTTGTCAGGAAAGTCAAGTATGCTAAGAACACAGAAGTTTCTTCATCTCTGGTACCGTCTCAGGCCTCAATATATGCATGTTTTCATTTGGGTGGTCCTGATTTATATCCTTTATATCAGAACTGTAGTATTTTAGCACTTTCTTGAGTTCTGGGAATGATTCTAGCAAATTAACGAATCTGAAAGGACAGTGGAAATCCCCAATTCGTAGCCAGATGGTCAGGAGTGTAGGTGGCCTGTGGACCCCAGAGCTTGCAGCTGGTGTCTGAAGTGAGAATAGTCTTGTGGAAAACTATGCCTTTAATCTGTGAAGTCTGTGATGACTCTGGGTAGTGAGCATTAGAAATACACTGTAAGCACCCCCTCAAGAGGTCTCAGGCCCTGAACCAGACATTCAGCTATACATAATAATAGACATGGCTCCTGCCAGTACGGCGCTTACAAGTAGGAGAGAAAAAAGTAAAACACACAATTACAAATTAAAGAGTACCTCCACTTCAGGAAACAATTTAATATGTTCCAACATGAGGCTATTTGTGGGAAGTCATTTAATAGCAACTAAATCTGATCACTTGAGTAGTTGCTTGACAAGGAGAAAGCAGCAACTTAAGAATCCATGGATAACTGAGCTTCAGTCATCTTGTGAGGTGCAAAGATGTCTGAAGAACTGCTGAATGTATAGAACTGTATAAAATGAATCAATTTCCAGGGTTTTTCCTATCTGATAATAGACCTGAAAGGGAAAAGGGTACCTGTAACTTGCAAAAGCAATACCACTTCTGAGCAGTTCTTTTTAACGCCTACCCCCAGCCCCCATCAGTAATAAGAAACATTTGGTTCCTTCACCTAACAGGAATTGGGCAGGAACCGAATGGAAAGCCAGATGTTTATACCTAAGGTTTTGAATTCAGACATCTCCAGACATGGGATTTAGAGTGCCAGTAGCAAGTCAGAAAAAAATTCCTTTCCTATTTTTAAAATTTGCTGGTCTACTGAAATTAGCAAATTACCACATAACAAGTTAAAGTCAACAGGAAAGACATTACCATGCACGCTGTGCTCCAAATGTCAGCAGGGGTATTATAGCCAGATCCTATCAAAACTTCCAAGGAGCGATACTGCCTTGTTTGAATATCTTCGGTGAAATGTTTGTGCTGAGTAAATGAAGGAAACAGTATTTTAAAATTCACTTATTCTAAGAAGTAACAAGTCATAATTGCTTAATAATGGAGATATTCTATTTAAGTGGTTTCAAAAGGGATTTGGTTTCAAGAGTACATCGAGTAAAGAATTCATAGTAAAAATACGATAACCGAAATTTATCGTGAAAAGAAATGTACGGTAGACGAGGTTTAATAAAGACGTTTGTACTCGGACTTGAATATATATCTATGTGTCCAATCCGTTATTATTTAACAAAACATTCTTTCCTTTTGATAATAGGGTTCGTTTTCAATCCAACAAACAGATTTTATTAAACACAAAGTTGTATATTTACAATGGTTAAATCCAAGGTAAGTTTGAAAGGGAACGACACAAGAGTAATACTCTTTTATTTTCTACATCCAAAGTTCAAAATTCTTGGAATGTTTGTGGTGGGTATTTTTCTGAAGAACGGAAGTCAGAGGAAAATGATGGAGTGGGGAGGTTTTTATGTTTTGTAAATAGAACCCCTGGTGCAATTGGTGATACTCCTACGTTCGTAGTTTTGTTGGTCAAAGAAATTCTGTACATACCCCCTTTTCCCTTTTGTAGATTTTTATTTCTTTTGTCGCTAAACACTGGTCGCCTTAAGTCCGTCTCATTCGAAGTCCGTCTTTTGGTAGTGACTCTCCTTGAGGTTTCCCTTGTTCAAACTGGTTTTCATGAAGTCCAGTTCCCCTGTAGTGTTTCCGTACCTTTCTGTAAACGTTTTCGGTTTGTATCGATTGACGATCCAACTTCTCAAGTCTAAAGTAGACCGCTGTTTTCTTGTGGTAACGTACAATCCTTTGTCCTCTCGCAGGACATTCTTATGACTGTCCTGGAGACTCTTGTGGTAAGGTCATTAGAAGACCAAATACCGGTCTAAATCCGAATCATTACTTGTAGACTTGTTACTGACACTTTTGTCCTCTCTCTTCTCAATTTTGGTTCCTGTAAGTGTCCTTCTTATTCGTGTTAAATTTTTAAGTTACCGATCTTCGCCCTCTGTCATTCTTCTCAGTTTTCCTTGAGAGACCATCTCCGACAGTTGTTGTTGTCCACCTTTCTGAATCTCTCCCTTCACCAAAGTGTCCTTTTGTTACCCTAGTCTATGACTTAAACTTCAGGAAATGTAGTACAGGTGATACACTTAGAAAAATGGACATGCTGTTTTCAAGGGAGTGGTCTTTATGCATGGTGCCTTACTACTGCCTTACAAAGACTCTCTAAATGATAAATGAGGCCAAGAATCATCAAAAGAAGCTGAACTGGAAACACACACATCCACTTATTCCTGAAACTCCAGTTCTGTAGAAAATCCAGTGTTAAATTTTTAAAGAATAAACTGACAGGGACTTCCCTGTAGGTTGTACTTAAGACATGTGCTCCCAATGCAGGGGGCCTGGTCAGGGAACTAGATCCCACATGCTGCAACTAAGACTTGGCACATTCAAATAAATAAATAAATTTTAAAAAAATAAATAAAGAATAAACTGACAAAGACAGAGAATGGCAAAGAAGTCACAGCAATACAATTTAGGAGCTGGAAAGCAGAGAGGTCATTGTTAAATGTCTTAATGGATCCAAGGAAGCTGAATAATAAGCCACTAGTGAAAGCTGAGAAACATGGTGATAAATATCACAGTATTCCTCCTCCCAAGGATAAGGATTTAGAAGTATCAGATTATTTCTGGAAGTAGGTGGGTAAGTGGGATTGAACAAATGAACACTGCTTTAGAACACCTTTTAAAGAAACAGAGCTCAGAATACGGGCATGATGCAGGGTCATAGCCCTTCCCTAACCCGACACAGAGGTTTTGTCTGAAGCAGGTAAAACAGTTCCTGGAGGATGCTCGACATGGTTGAGGGGAGAGTACTATTCTGAACACAGGGCAATTAAGTGACTATATGTAATTGTATGCTGAACCCCCAGTTTTCTAACTTAACTCAGTTTTCAAAACACTAGCAGTCAGGCATTTACTCTCTGGTTAAGAAATCTGAGGACGTTTTCTGTGGGAAATATGACCAATCTAAGACCTTGACATCTGAGGATGAAATGAAACAGCTCAGACAGATCATTTTATAGTGAATAATTCAACAAGATCCACCAGGCACAAAGCTTCTAAACAGCTTTCTGGCACTCCATTCAAATGGCCAGTCAGTCTTTTGTTTAATGACCCTAAACAAAGAAGGCAAGGAAGACACTACATAAAGAAGAAAATGGAAAAATAACATCCTCTCAGAGATAATCATGGAACCAAGGAACTCTTAGAAAGTAAGACTATAATAAGAGAAATAAGAAAATATAAGGCTTAAAAGCACAAGCTGAGAAATCTCCTGGAAAAGGAAGTGTCAGAAAATAGAAGAGACATGTAACAAAATTAGAGAACCTGAATAAAATCTAACATCTGAATAATGAGGTACCACAGCTAGAAAAGAAGAGAAAATCAAGAAATAAAACCAAAGAACCAGCGTTTCAATACTGACAGCACACACTGGGTTCTTAGCTAATGGATGCAAATAGATGTCATGAGGCACATGGCTGTTTAAATGATCCCACAGAGTTCCTCAGTGGAAAAGATTTCATACAAAGGTCCAAAAATCAGAATGACTCTAGTCTTTTAGCAGCAATGACAGGAAACTAGAAAAACATGAAGCAATGACAAACATTCTGAGGGAAAATGATTTTCATCCTAGAATTTTACATGCAGTAAAATCAGAACAAAGACATTAGATGTGCAAGGATGCTCACTCCTTTAGGAAGCCACTAAAAGTTGTATATATTTCAAACAAAAACCATGATGGAGTAAACCAAGAAAGAAGATCAGAGAGACACAAAATGGACATATAGAGAGAATTAACAATAATCTCGAGGATGACTATGAAAGGAAATCTCAAATGGCAGTGATGCAGCAGGCCCACAGGGTAACCAAAGAGATGAACACAGACAAGTTCCAGGATAGAGCTCTTTAGGAAGAAAAAGTTGACCAATACCCAAGGTATCCATGTGTATTAAAGTGTATGTATTCAAAGCAATGGGTCAAAGTATGGGGTGGAATTAAATGATAAAAGTTAAAAACAACAACAACAAAAAACACGACTAAATAAATGAAACAACAGTGTTAGGCAAAAAGGGAAAAGGAATCATAACAATATATACTTAGTTCAGCTGAAGATAGCATTAGAGTCCTAATAATATAAACACGAAATTATTTAGCCCAAAGTCGTATTAAATTGACAAGATAGGGAATAGGTGTAATGGCAGATAAGTCCTATTGGAAAGGAAGAAATAGCTAAAACTGAAAAGAATTGGAAGCAATATACCTAAGTTATTTATTAACAATAATGAAGGTAAATACCATTACGTGGGGTAGTGAAAAACTGGCAAAGGAAGGGCATAGATTTTTGAACTAAAATCTATGTAAGTGACGCTAAGCTATATATGTATATGCATAAGTGATGAGCAAAAGTATAATATTTTAAAAAACCAAGCTCTTTGAAAATAATATAAAATTCCATTACAGAATCCCAGATGCTGCTGTGCTTAAGAGACCAACAAGACGTGAGCTCAGACCAGGATCTGGCAGGACAGGTGCCTTGTCTAGTCACCACAGTCCCAGTGCCCAGGTCAAGTCTGTGCCCACATGTTTGCCTAATGAGTGAACACATGAAAAGAAGGTAAAGTCATTTTAGCATAGAGACTCATTAAAAAAAGAAATGTATGCAACAACCAAAGAAAAAAGACATTAATTCTGTTGTAGAATAATGACAGGAAAGACTGTACCCAAGTAAGACAGAGTATGCCAAATGCACAAGGCAGGCATGACGGAAGGTGTTCCAAACACAAAGGCAAAGGAGCTTGAAATGACGTGAGCAGAAAACTGACAAACATTTGAAGTTTATACCACGTGATTTTTGTTAGAGTCAATGTTTCCCTCTACAATTGTTTTAAATACTTAATAAGCACCTCCTATGTACCAGGTACTGTTCTAAGCACTATAGATAGAGCAATGAAAGAAAAAAAATCTCTGTTGTGATGGGACATACATGACAGCGAAAGGGATATTAAACAAATATATAGAAGCAGATTGGGTTACGTGCTGCGGAGAAAGAAAACAGGGGAGAGGGCAAGAGGAAAAAAAAAAGGAAATACGCGAGTGAGTATAAAAGGTGCATGGGTGTAAGGAGTAGTGGTTTATGTTAGGTAGGTGTTCAGGCAAAGATCCCCCTGGTAAGATGCCATCTGAACAGAAACCTGAAGAATATCTACTCTTTTTGAAACTGTGTTTTTTGCTTGGTGTGGTGTTATGTGGGCCACAGTAAGGACTTTCTATTCGATCTAAAGGAAGCCACCATGAAGTTCTGAGAATATCTGACATGCATTTAAAAGGATCATTCTGATAGTTGTGTTGAGAACAGTCAGTAAGAGGCAAGGACAATGAAGAGAAGTGAGGAGCCACTGTAGTCACGCAGGTAAAAATATGGTGGCCTGGTGAAATAATTTCAATTACCTAAAAAGCTCTTCCATATTCCTATCAGTTAGTGCTAAGGACTGATTTCATGTTTTACTTCATGTTAAAATGTTACCACAATATTCCAGAATCAATACTGAAACTGAGATCCTACTTGGTTATGAACCATTAGATATAGGATGTCATGTGGAATAGAGAATTTGAAATATAAAAATAAACAGGATCTATTAAAATGAATTTTACCTCAATAGTCTCCAGCATCCCTGTTTATAAAGCATATGGTTCTTTGAATAGTACTGTTTATGTGCAAATCTTTGTAGATTTTAAAAAAGATATTCATTAAAAATAACACAAAAGCACTAACTTGGTAAACAACAGTATTAATAAGATACTATATATCAAAACCCCCCTTTAAAAAAAACACTCAACTTCTGACTTAGCAATTTCATGTCTAGGGCATGTTCTAGGTCAACTACAGAAGACTCATGAGCAAAGAACTGTCAAGAATATGTGAAGGTTGTAGTATATTAGCAAGTATCATATAAAACTGAATTTGATATACATTTGTGGTTGACAAAAGTGTCCAAAATATATTAAATGAATTAAAAGGTTACAATTAATAAGTTGGTTAAATGCTGATTTAAAAAATAGAAGGGAAAATCTGAAGGTGGGCATTTAGGCTCTGAAAGTCAACGAGGATACAGATAAAACTGGCCAAGAGTGGCTATCATTGAATGTTGGTGACAGGTACCTTATGTAGGGGCAGGAGGGGACTGTTGGAGCATATCATTCTCTCTACTCATGCAAAGGTTAAAAGAGAGTTAAAATGGTCACTGGCAATCTAGGTTGAGAACTGCAGATGTTTCTTCTTTCGCAAGATGAAGTCCAAATTCTTATTTATCCCCAGTCCTTCAAAACACTGAGACAAGCTTAACTTACCACCCAACAGGCATTTCCAAGATCAGCGATCTTCACTTGGAGCTTTTCTGCATTTTTTGGCTCAAGGGGGTTAACAAGAAAATTTCCAGCAGTGGATTTTCCTATAGACAACAGGTATCATCAATAAGACTGTTCAATGAACAGAGAAATATCCAAAGGTTAATAAAACTCTGTGAGGTAACACACCCAGGCCCCCAACTGGCCACCTATTAATACATTTTCTAAGACTGAAAACAAGTAAAAGCAACACCTCAAGTTTCCAGAAATAAAACCTCTGCCTTCAAAGCGACAAGTAAAAAGCTGCGTACTCACTACATGACCAATAAAGATCAAACTGAACTACACATCTATACATTGAGGGTAACTAGGACACCTGCTGTAAACCTGTATTTATGACAACAAAGGTATACTTTTATTTTAGAGATTCATGAAAAATTTTTTTCTATGTGGTAATTGAAAAAAATTGTATAGTTGATTTACAACGTATTAGTGTCAGTATACAACATAGCAACTCAGCATTTTTATAGATTATACTCCATTTAAAGTCACCACAAATAATGCTGTATTTCCCTGGATTGTAAAATATATCCCTTAGCCTGTCTATTTTATTATATGTAGTAGCTTGTTCTTCTCAGTCCCCACCTCCATCTTTCCTTCCCCTTCTCTCTCTTCTCATTTGTATCTATACCTGTAAGCCAATTTCTGTTTTGCTAATTCATTTATTTTCTGGGTTCCACGTATTAGTGATAACATACATTATTTGTCTTTGTCTGACATATTAGAAATTCATGAATATCTTATAGAAGGAAGGAGTAATGGGAAACTACCTTTGTTGTCTAGTGGTCCATTATGTTCTTGCTCTTGTTCATCTTCACAGGGTATCTCTGCCCTAATGCTTTCTTGAAGTTGGCTGATGTCCTGTTCACTGAATGACTGGTCTACATTTGATGAAGACTGGCACATCATGGTATCGGACACCTCAGAGGTTACAGGTGTACAAGAGTCTGTTTCTTGAGATGTGCTGCTGTCTCCATTTTGGGAACTTAGTAAACTAGGTTCCTGCTTCAAATTTTGGATATCACAGTCATTAGCATTACGTAGATCCTCTTTAAGCCTCAATGTTTCTTTATTACTGTTCTCAGTATAATTAATGATTTCAATTACGCCATTGCAATTAATTTCTGCTGCACCACCCTCTATACCACGTCCTGTAAGTGTCTGATCCTGGTGAATGGTACTTGACTCTTCTAAGGAACAAACAGACAAAAAGGATGTACATGTATGCATATGCATGAAAGAGCAAAAAAAAAAAAATCTCTCCATAAGCTTAAAACATTTTCCAGAACTTATACAGAGTGACATAAAAACATGACTGCATATCGAAAGTCTATTCATGGAAGGACAAAGATCTTCTAATTCTTACCCAATTGTTAAAAAAGGTCTATGTTGCATTTCCTGAGAAAACTTAGAAATTACATCTGAATATTACCTCCCTAACATTTATGACAAGTTCTGTATTCTTACTGTGTAAGGATACCCCCAGAGATGCTGTGTACGCATGAAACCACTATATTATATAACAATGATAAATTAAAGTTTGCTATAAAGTAATTTGTGATGCTCTATTTATACCAAGTTTTTCTTGGGTCATTTTATTAGGTGGGTTCTCTTTCAAGGGTCTTTCAACAGGCCTCTCTGATTCTTCTTGCTGGTTTGGTCTTTTTTGCCCGGGGCCCGACTCTTTCTCCATTTCCTCAATCTCCTGCATTCGCTTCTCTAGTAATTCTGCCTGGCGCTTCTGCTTCTTCTTCAATTTCTTCTTCTTATTCTTTGACATTTTGTCAGCCTGGGCGGAGATTACAAACAGATAAAGCCTTCAGGTGGCTAATCCATTACCCCTAGTTGGAGATAACTATTAATTTTAATTATTTCCTGATTATATTCCACTATTTCCCTAACACAACACTTAAGTTTTTCATCAAATAAAAAAATGCAGATACTCTTATGAAACCAAATTAAAACAAAATACACAACATATCTTGGTCCTCAGAACAGTCTGTGGGGCTGGTTCACTCTCATACACGCTCAAATTTATGGAGGCCTCACCAGTACAAACTTGCTGAAGACACACAGGAATTTACTGGAGAAAATTACAGAAGCACAGGAACATTTTTTCTTTGATTTCCAAACTCTAAATAAACTGATCCATAACAGAAGAACCTCTGCCCATTCCCCGTAGATCAGAATTAAATGTAGAAACACCTTATACTTACTGGTTTAGGTTGGGGTGCAGTACTGACTGAAAAGAAAAGAAAACCAAGTCAGAATCTTGGCATTCAGCAGGTAATATAAACTAAGACACCCTACCAGAGTGAAGTCTTTTTTGTACAGTTTGTTAAGCAACTGTTAGAAACAACATTAAAAAAAAAAACATTTAAAGAACAATGCACAGAAAAGCTGACACATTTAAAATAAATTTAAATAAATTCTTCTCCAGATAGCATCAGTATATGCAAAGAACCAAGTTCCCGTTTCTGATTTATACTATTGTTTAGTCACTGTCGTGTGTGACTCTTTTGTGACCCCATGGACTGCAGCCCACCAGGTATGGGATTTCCCGGGCAAGAATATTGCAGTGGGTTGCCATTTCCTTCTCCAGTGGATCTTCCCAATCCAGAGATTGAACCCACCTCTCCTTCACTGGCAAGCGGATTCTTCACCACTGATCCACAGGGTAGCCCAATTCACACTATTAATGTTGCTAAAATCCCCTTCCCATGTAGTGCTTAGAATGGAAAATGATAGGCAACAACCATCTCATTTCTACCAAGACTAGTTCCTCTTGGCACTTGTCAGTTTTAAAAGGAAAGTGGTATCAACAGTTACAGTAATTTATTACATAGTATGTTACAGATATTAGTTTAGTTTAGCTGGAAGGTAGACTCTTCAGTCTTCCTCAAAAAAATAACTTTTTTAAAATTGTGGTAAAATAAACTCATAAATTTGGAAAACTCAGCAGTGGCCACAGAACTGGAAAAGGTCAGTTTTCATTCCAATTCCAAAGAAAGGCAATGCCAAAGAATGCTCAAACTACTGCACAATTGCACTCATCTCACACGCTAGTAAAGTAATGCTCAAAATTCTCCAAGCCAGGCTTCAGCAATACGTGAACCACGAACTTCCTGATGTTCAAGCTGGTTTTAGAAAAGGCAGAGGAATCAGAGATCAAATTGTCAACATCCAATGGATCATGGAAAAAGCAAGGGAGTTCCAGAAAAACATGTATTTCTGCTTTATTGACCATGCCAAAGCCTTTGACTATGTGGATCACAATAAATGTGGAAAATTCTGAAAGAGATGGAAATACCAGACCACTTGACTAGCCTCTTGAGAAACCTATATGCAGGTCAGGAAGCAACAGTTAAACTGGACATGGAACAACAGACTGGTTCCAAATAGGAAAAGGAGTCCGTCAAGGCTGTATATTGTCACCCTGCTTATTTAACTTATACGCAGAGTACATCATGAGAAATGCTGGGCTGGACGAAGAAGCATAAGCTGGAATCAAGATGGCCAGGAGAAATATCAATAACCTCAGATATGCAGATGACACCACCCTTATGGCAGAAAGTGAAGAGGACCTAAAAAGCCTCTTGATGAATGTGAAAGAGGAGAGTGAAAAAGTTCGCTTAACGCTCAACATTCAGAAAACGAAGATCATGGCATCTGGTCCCATCACTTCATGGGAAATAGATGGGGAAACAGTGGAAACAGTGTCAGACTTTATTTTTGGGGGGCTCCAAAATCACTGCAGATGGTGACTGCAGCCATGAANACATTCAGAAAATGAAGATCATGGCATCCGGTCCCATCACTTCATGGGAAATAGACGGGGAAACAGTGGAAACAGTGTCAGACTTTATTTTTGGGGGGCTCCAAAATCACTGCAGATGGTGACTGCAGCCATGAAATTAAAAGATGCTTACTCCTTGGAAGAAAAGTTATGACCAACCTAGAGAGCATATTGAAAAGCAGAGACATTACTTTGCCAACAAAGGTCAGTCTAGTCAAGACCATGGTTTTTCCTGTGGATTGTGAAGAGCACTGAAGAATTGATGTGAGAGTTGGACTGTGAAGAGCACCGAAGAATTGTTGCTTTTGAAGTGTGGTGTTGGAGAAGACTCTTGAGAGTCCCTTGGACTGCAAGGAGATCCAACCAGTCCATTCTGAAGGAGATCAGTCCTGGGATTTCTTTGGAAGGAATGATGCTAAAGCTGAAACTCCAATACTTTGGCCACCTCATGCGAAGAGTTGACTCATTGGAAAAGACCCTGATGCTGGGAGGGATGGGGGGCAGGAGGAGAAGGGGACGAAAGAGGATGAGATGGCTGGATGGCATCACCGACTCAATGGACATGAGTTTAGGTAAACTCCGGGAGTTGGTGATGGACAGGGAGGCTTGGCGTGCTGTGATTCATGGGGTCACGGAGTCAAACACAACTGAGCGACTGAACTGAACTGAAACTCATAAAATTTCCCTTTTAATCATTGTAATGTATACAGTTCAGCAGTGTTCATTTCACATATTTGCACAACATTTCTAGAACTTTTTCATTTTGTAAAAATGAAAACTCTATGCTCCTTGCCCCTATGGAGGTATTCTTTTTTTTAAGGGATGTGTATGGACAATTGATACTTCACCTTGAGGATCAAGAGAGTTCCTCAAATATAATTAAATTATTAAAATTAAAATCTGTACCACAAATAGAAAAAAATAGAACTTTTTCATTTTGTAAAAATGAAAACTCTATGCTCCTTGCCCCTATGGAGGTATTCTTTTTTTTAAGGGATGTGTATGGACAATTGATACTTCACCTTGAGGATCAAGAGAGTTCCTCAAATATAATTAAATTATTAAAATTAAAATCTGTACCACAAATAGAAAAAAAAAAATCAATTGTAATCATAGTAGCCACCATTTATTTTACACATAATACTGTGTGGCATACTACTAATTGCTTCATGTGAAATTTAATCCCAGTAAATTATGCATGAGGAAAAATGCAGTCAAATCCCTTGCCCAAGGTCATTAACTAATGAAGCAAGGATTCAAAACAGGTATGTCCACTCCAGTGCTCAAACCCATACTTTTAACAGCAATGCTATCATGCCCCTGCACAAGAATCACTGATTCACATAAGTCAGCATATATGAACATCAAAAAAAAAAAAGGACCATCACATCACAAGAGAAAACATTTTAACATGAATCAGGTTTTATAATACACAACATATGTGAACCTAAAAGGCATAGTGTTCTTCCCCTATGGAAATAATACTCAGTATAAAAAAGTCTTTTGAAGGCTGGAACTATTTCTTACATAATATAAGAAATATATTGTAGCCTTACTATTAAGTGAATTAGTGGTGCTTTACTTAACTGCCAGGTAATAGAATAAAAACAGGAACTTTAAACTTCTAATGAAAACCAAGTCCCCAAAGAAAATATACCTGCAGATCCGGAAGGTGGAGGAGCTCCAGAGCGCTGCCATTCTGTTGCTTCTGCAGCCAGCCTCCGGATGTATTGTTCATTCACTGACAACAGGATGTTTTCTGGTTTAATGTCAGTGTGGATGATACGGCACTTGGTGTGCAAGTAATCCAGACCCTGTAACACCTGAATGGGAACAGAGCAGCAGACTTGCAAACACTGAATACAAGTGTTCCTGGAGAAGGAAAAGCTACAGCACAACACTGGGAAAAATAAAGATATAAAGATGATACGATAGTTTCCTACAGAGAAGAAAGCTTTTTCTTTTTTTTAAAGAACTTCCCCAGAAAGATTAATTTTAAACTTTATATAAACAAAGGAAAGAGTTTATTTGCAATGAAATGTTCTTTCAAGTTTTACAGTTAATTCTATTTGAAGATATTCTTTAAGTACATTATAGAGACTGAGAATAAATGGTTGACATGTCCTTTAACTACTGAAATGTAGGTGACGATGAAAGAGATTTAGGTATGTTTAAATTTAAATTTCCTTATTGAAGAACTGAGGTCTTGTGCTTCCCTGTCTGGTGCTCTGTCCAACAAAACACATTAGTTAAACAAACTGTTTGCCATTGAAGTATTACTACTTTCCTGATGATAAAACTCCTTTACTGTATATTGAAAGCTGTTTATAATATGAGAAAATGCTCATGAATAATGTTATATAAAGAGCTGGAAGTAATTTGATAAAGTATTCTTTATCAATATACAATCCATTTTTGCAACCAGAACTTCTAGATAAGGGTCCAAAATTCTAAAATCAGGCATTAAACACAGCTCACCATCTAATAATTAATACAGAAGATGAACCTGGGGGAAATGGTTGTGCTAAAACATTTAAAAACAAACACAATAAACCCTAGAGGCTGAATAAACAATTTCAGCAATTTAAAAAACTTAGTTTTAGAAGTAAAAATTCTATTGGAAACAGCAAACTCCAGATACTTTAAGAAACTAAAAAAATTACCACATGCAAACTATTATGTATAAAATAAATAAGCTACAAGGATATATTGTACAACACAGGGAATATAGCAAATATTTTGTAATAACTATAAATGGTGTACAACCTTGAAAAAATAGAAAATAATAGGATACATACTTGCTGAATAATTTTTTTGACACAAGGCAGAGGAAGCCCTTGATAATTGGACTTGATGATCCACTTGAGTAGATGATGCCCCAGAACTTCAAATACCATGCAGATATCTAGGAGTTTGTTAAGGAGGAAAATGGAGACAGAAGAAAAGGGCAAGACAAGCTGTGTTCCACCCCAAGGAAATTATTATTGTATTCTTTCAGTATAAAAAGTTACAGCGCTTTACCTGAAAAAAAAATCTAGCTGTCAATATTCTGAAATTTCAAAGGTTAATTAATGTTTTGTCACCCAAAATATGGAAAACTCGGCGGGGGGGTGGGGGTGGGGAGGGGCACAGGCTGGTTTATCAATAAAACTATGCATCTAAACAGTGATAAAAATAAGAGTGAGGTATGTACATAAAGCTAGCGAAAGCACTAGGCTTAAGGTGTTGATTAGCTTCTTCCCTAAAGTCCAGGGTAACAACTCCAACTCTCCTAGTATCAGACCAAGGAAAAATAAATTCTGCTTTAGCTACAGAAAACAATATACCAGAACAACCTAAAAAATGTAAATGTCAACATTTTTAAAGAACAAGAAACTGACTCGCTTTATCCTCTGCAGTGCACAAAACTGACCCTGGTGCTGCCACCACCACGTGTGCTCGGTGTGAGCACCCAGAATCCCACTTCCTGACCGGAATACTCAGTGCTAGGGCCAGGGCACTGCAGGGATCTTAGTAGGAAGATGTTGTATTTTCGACAGAAGTTTCTATATAAGTTGGAAAGTCAAGACGTTTGTATGTAATAATGATCCAGTGTTTTAAAACAGACTTCTGTTTTAAATAAGATTCTCCACTAAAGGGAAACCTGGACTCCTTAACAAGGCCAAATCCAGGGCCTCTGGCAACCTGGAATACCTTGCTATGCCAACAGTAAGGGAGCACATCAAGAGAAAATAGAAACCAGCTTGAAGAAACCACGGGCCTAAGTTGAGAACATTTTGCAGAATGAAGTTATGAATTTGCTTAAACTAAAAACAAAATGAATAGAAACAAGATACTAAAATAAGGGTGTGTTCAGGGCAGAAAAATGTGTTCTTTAGAGAAAAACTCAATTAATAAATTTATAAAGTATGACAGAAATAAAAGTTACCATTTTACAATCACTAGTAATAATCACTGGTAATAACTGAACTGTTTTAGGTAAGAATCAATGAATACTAAAACTATTGATAAAGTCTGCTGGGGAGAAAGAATTCTCATGGAGTTACACTATCACCCCACAGACTACTTACTAATTATAAAAGGAAAAAGGTACTTTTAAACAGGGAAATCCAGAAGACTCTGCCTTAACCAAGTGATCAAACATATTATCACCAATGATAAGCACAAATTCACATCATGTACCCTCCGATATAATACAATGAGAAAGAATGCAGTACCTGACAAAAATGATTAATGAACTTAATCATGAGCAAACAATCAGGCAAATCCAAATTAAGGAACAATACAACTGGCCTGGATTCTTTGAGGTCAGTAGGGGGTGGTGGTGGTGAATGCATGAAAGAAACTGTTCTCAATTAAAGATTTAAAAATGGACATGTTCAGTTCAGTTTAGTTGCTCAGTTGTGTCTGACTCTTCGCGACCCCATGAACCGCAGCACGCCAGGCCTCCCTGTCCATCACCAACTCCCAGAGTTTACCCAAACTTGTGTCCATTGACTACCTTAGAAAATACAATCAAAATTATAGTGAGATATCATTTCAAACTCACCAGAATGGCTAAATTAAAAAGATTAGGGTTTCTCTGGTGGCTCAGTGGTAAAGAATCTGCCTGCCAATGCAGGAGACATGAGCTCAGTCCCTGGTCGAGGAAGATCCCACATGCTGTGGAGCAACTGAATCCGAGTGTCACAACTATTCAGCCTGTGCTCTGCAGCCTAGGAACCACAACTACTGAAGCCTGCATGCCCCAGAACCTGTTCTCCACAATAAGAGGCCACTGCAATGAGAAGCCTGGACACTGCAACAAAGAGAAGCCACTGCTTGCCACAAGCTATAGAAACACCTGTGTAGCAAAGAAGATCCAGCAGAGTGAAAAACACGATTAAATGTAGGTGATGATATGGAGCAACTGGAGCTCCCATGCTGCACTAAAAAAAGTGTAAAATGGTACAACCACTTTGGAAAACTGGTCGGTAATTTCTTAGAGTTAAACATACGTCTAGGAAGTTCTTTAGTCAAGATAGAGCAACAGGGACTGGGTTTACCCTCTTGCTTTAAGCGACAACAACAAAATCAAGCAAAATACATAAAACAACAGATTTAACGACCTTGGATATGAGGCAAAGAAGACAGTGATCTCTGATAGATTACTGTCTTCTTACTGCCTTGAGACTTTCCAGGCAAACCCCTTGAGTTAAACAGATGAAACTAGTCTTGGGAGATCAAGGCAGCAGCTATGGTTCACAGAACAAGGTGTTAGACAGGAGAGAGCTGTAGAGAAAGAGAGCCCTGAAGATCTGCAATGCAGTCCGCCTCAAACACTCAGCAGAGAGGTAATCAGCACAGGAATATGAGGAAACTACTTGGGGGGAACCATCTGAAAGGACTAGAGGGAACAGTGCCCAGCATCCCCACAGGGCTCCAACCAGGAAGACTAGGAAACTTCAGAAATAAATCCACACATATGTGATCAATTAACTTACAACGAAGGAGCCAAGAATATACAATGGGGACAGTAACATCGATAAGTCATGCTGGGAAAATTGAACAGCCACCTAAAAAAGGATGAAACTAGACTGTTATCTTATACTATATCCCAAAATCAACTCAAAATGTATAAAAGACCTGAACATAAGACCTGAAACAATAAAACTGTTAAAAGAATACACAGGTGGTAAGCTCCTTGACATTGGTCTTGGCAATGATATTTTGGATCTGACATCAAAAACAAAGTCAACAAAAGCAAAAATGAACAAGAACTATTTCAAACTAAAAATCTTCTGCAGAAAAAAAGGAAACAAAATGAAAATGAATAGGCCACCTATGGAACGGGAAAAATACTTAAAAATCAAAGATCTGACAAGGAGTTAATAAAAATATTTTAAAAACTCATATGACTCAACAGGGGGAAAAGATCTCAGTCTGATTAAAACATGAACAGAGAATCTGAACACATTTTTCTGGAGAAGACATACAGATGGCCAACAGGTACATGAAAAAGAGTTTGACATTACTAATCACCAGGGAAATGCAGAACAAATAGCAAGACACAAAAGCAACCTAAGTGTCCACTGAAATATAAAGAAAATGTGGTCTACGTAGACAATGGAATATTATTCAGCCATAAGATGGAAACCCTGCCATTTGTGACAACTTGGATAGACCTTGAGGTTGTTATGTCAAATGAAATAAGACGACTGTATGGTCTCACTTATATATGGAATCTAAAACCAATAAGACAACAAACTCAGACACAGTAAACAGACTAGTGGTTGCCAAAGGTGGGAGGTGGGGGAAATGGGTGATGGTGGTCAGAGGTACAAACTTCTGGTTCTAAGATGAGTAAGTAATGAGTATGTAAGGTACAGGATGGTGACTGTACTTAGTAATATAACATTGTATATGTGAGAGTTGCTAAGAGTTCTCAACACAAGAAAAACATGTAACTATGTGTGGTGAAGGCTGTTAACTTACTATGGTAATCATTTTGCAATGTATACATCTATTAAATTATGCTGTATACCAAAAACTAATACAATGTTGTATATCAATTATGAACAGAAAGTAGAAGTCACTCAGTCTTGTCAGCTCTGAAACCCCATGGACCACAGCCAAGGAGGCTCCTCTGTCTATGGGATTTTCCAGGCAAGAAACTGGAGTGGGTAGCCATTCCCTTCTCCTGACCCAGGGGTCGAACCCAGGTCTCCTACACTGCAGGCAGATTCTTTATCATATAAGCCACCAGGAAAGTCCAATTAAAAAAAAAAAAAAAAAAAAAAAAACCTGGAAAAAATCATAGTTATGGGACATTTGGCAGAATATTTAGGAAGACCTTGCCTCAGTGGAAGCAATGATTCATCCTAGCCATCTAACAAATCATAAAGGTAAAATCTGAAAAGGATCAAACTGTTTCCTAGCAATAACTGCATTGCAGAACAAAGCTCAAGATTTAAAGGAATACAAAATATCCAACAGCCAACAAGGTAAAAATCACAATGTCCCAATGAAAGACTACCAGGCAACAAAGATGCAGGAAAATGTATCTGAAAATTAGAATTATCAATCATTTAGAACTGACCCAGAACTGACCCACTTGTTAGAATTAGCGGACAAGGAAATTAAACAACAGTATTCTATATGTTGAAGAGATACAAAAGATTTAAAAAAAGAGAGAGACCCAGAGAAGAGGTGGTGTATATATATTAATATAAAAACAATGAAATCTTGCCATTGTGAAACAGATGGACCTAAAGGGTATGCTTCTAAGTGAAATAAATGAGAGAGAGAGAGACAAACACTGTATAGTTTCACTTAATAGCGTGGAATATAAAAGACAAAAACAAACAAACACCAGAAAACAGAGTTATAAATACAGAGAACAAACAGGTGGTTGCCAGAGGGAGGATGGTTGGAGGAGGAAAGAAATAGGTGAGACCCATTAAGAACACACTTCCAGTTGCAAAATAAGTGAGTCATGAGTGTGAAATGTACAGTGGGGAGAACATAGTCAAATTTTAACATCTCTGTATGATAATATAACCTTAGTAGACTTATCACAGTGTGTATGATAATTATCAAATTATATTTCAGTAAAACTGGAAGAAAAAGAGAGACCCAAATCGAACTTCTGAGACGAAAAGCAGCAAGTGAGAGATGAAAAATACCGTGGATGGGATAAATGGCAGATCAGGCACTGCAGAATGAGATTAGTAAACTCAAAAGTACAGCAATAGAAACTATCCAAAATGAAACACACAAAGAAAAAATAATCCAAACAAACCCACAGACCCACAAGAGTAAGCTGTAAGGGCAACTTCCAAGTGACACAAAAAAAGGGAGGGGAGGAAGAGAATGAAGGTACTTGCTCTTTGCAGAGGATTGGCAAATCATCAAAGTGACGGCCGTAACCAACCCAGGAGCAAACTGTGTGCTGTGCTTAGATTCTGTCCCCCATTTCCCACTAAAAGGAATTAGGGCTTTGCAGATAAATGGCTGACCCCAGGTCTGGGATAGTAAATATACAAAATGAGCCTGCAACATTTTGATGTGCCAAATAATAAAGGAAATATTAAAAACTTTATGTGACTCTTGACTGAAGAATTAAAAAAATAAAAATAAAAAGAGACATCTAGAGAGACTGAAACACTGACTACATAAAGGGACTAAGAAACTGGTCCTCAATTTTTTTAGGAATAATAACTATGTTGGGGTTATATTTTAAGAGTCTCTGTCTTTTGGAAATATTTTCTAAAATAATTATAGGTGAAATAATATATTTAAGACTGGTCACAAAATTATCAGGAGATACAGACCAAACAACATTGGTTATGAGTTGATAAATTTGGGAATGGGTAATGGATCTCTGAAGATTCAAACTATTCTAATTCTGTGTATATGAAATATACCAAAATAAGATATTTTAGAATGCAGATTGCTTAAACAAACAAACCAGAAAAGAGAATTTTAAGTTATTCTCAAGTTCCTAGCTTTATTATTAACTTTCCTATGAGAGAAGCATTACAATTTAACAACAATGTTGTTTTAATCTGCAAGTAGTAATATAAAAATGATCAAACATTTAATAGCTTAAAAACAAAAAGAACTGGGTGAAATAGCAAAAGGATATGCAAAAAAAACATTTTTTTGTGGGAGACGGTGTAAAGAAAAAAGGCTGAAAATTAATTAAGAGCCACATTTAGAGTGCCTTATGAACAAGAAGAGCTAGCAAAAGAGGTAAAATACACACCAGAAAAAAAGTATCCTAAAAACATAGTAGGTCACATAGGTGGCCAAAAACGACACTGACTTATGTTAATATTATGTAAAGATCAGCTGTTCCTTCTTAATCACTCTTTTCCCCTCGCCACCCATGGAAGTAGAACGAACCCATTTATACTGAAGTCTATGACCAACTTCTAGTTCAGAGTCCTTGTGATTCTTCGAAATGAGAAAGGACAGTGCTCCAGAGAAAAAGCAGTATACCCAGATACAAAGAAAATCACAGATATGTGGCTCCATACAGTTATGCCTGTGTTGTGAAGAGAGATGAGAGGCAGGAGAATGCCATAACTCATTAAACCTTAACTCAGTGCTCTGCGTTTTATCCTTTTCAATCTCTGGAAACAGCAAATAATGCCGTAACTGAGACAGCTGGGAGACAAGTAGAAGGAAGGGCAGAGAGAAATGGCTAAGGATAAAGGGAGAAATGAGTTAAATAGGAACTCAGTGGACAGAAACTACAGAGAAACCATACAGTGATGTTTGGAAAACATCTTAGAACTTGAAATTCAAAATCTATTAAGATATTTCAATAGTTTTAAAAAAAAAAACTTCTTGCTTAGGGTCAAAAAAAAGGTACTCTGAATTGCTAAGGATATTATACAGACTATTTCTACAGTTTTACTATAATGTTCCCAAATTAAGAGAGAAATCTGACACAATGACAAACATTACAAGGTCAAGTAATAGGGAAACAGAATCTAACAGCCATCACAATATCCTATATGGTTTATTTCTTGGTTAGCCTCCCTAATTCTTTGAAAAAATGTGTGTGTACCCACACACACAGTAAGCAAGCACCTATGAAATGACCACAACATAGACTGATGATTCTATGGCATGATTCTTGTATCTGTATTCCTTAGAGATGGAAGGCAGGGGGATACGATTTATACTTCTCCAAGGAAATAACTGAAAACTAACTTCATAGTGATAGATAAAATCTTCATGTTATCACTTGTTCTCTCTCCTTTCTTATCCTTTCTCCATGTGTTTTAGTTCAAATCTCTTAAACCACAGTCCACATGATACTACAGAGTCCTATGTAGCCCATTTCCTTTAACAAATCACTGGCTACAGTGTGTGTTAAGAGAAGCTAAACATGCAGGGAAAGTAGAATGATACATGAAATCTTTCCTTACACATTTTTAAACACTTATAAAAACAGTTTTAGACTCTCCAATCCAAGTGAAATTATTCATCTTTTATTCTGAAAAATTTGATAGCCCTTTACAAGCATAGCTGTTGCAACAATCTTTCAATCAGCTCTTTGCATGTCACATGGATATTAACTTATGGGGGAAAAAAAAACATTCCTTCCAACTTTAAAATTCTAAAATTTCAGATCAAAACATAAAACTAGTCGGCTTTTTTTCATTACGACAGAATATGAACAATTACATTTAGATTCTAAGCATAATCTACATGTACAGCCTCTTAAATATTGAGATAATAAAGTACACTGAATTCTTATTTAACCTACTATTATTCTCAATGGTCTATTTCTTAATAATTCCATTAAAATCTGTGTTAATTTATAAAATAGAAACTTTACTTAGTACTACAAGTCTTCTTAAAGATTCTTTTGACTTCAGTTTTAATTTGCCTGAAAAAAGGAAAAAGTGTAAAGCAATAGCTTTGAAAAACACAACATACAAAGGACAGACATGATTCACAATGTGTTCAAAAGTTTACAATAAAAACATTTTGACTATAGTTTGTTTTGAGAAAAGAGACCAATGCAAATCTCATTCTTTTCTTTGAAATAAAGTTATTTCATGATTTGTTTTCAAAATAGGCTCTAAAAAGGATACGTGTTCCATTAACTCCTGATATTTTAAAGTCATCTAGTAGCTGAACAACCATTTCTCTGTTTGGATCATTAGGATCTGAATTACGAACCTGTAAAAGGGAAGACAAATTTAAAAAAAGGGAAAGCATAGAAATAAACCAAATGGTGCGGGAGGGGATACCAGCAGCATATGTAACAAAGGATTACTTCAGAAAAGAGCTTATACAAATCTATAAGACAAATATAAAAGTTTAATAGCTCGAAGAGCTTAATAGAAACTGTTCACAAAAGAAAATACAATCAACAAAGATTGTATTGTATTTAACATTATAACATTTTAATTATAATCTAATTATAACATTTTGCTACTTACTCCCAAATTAACTGCTAGTTACCAGGCCAGGAAGAATTCAGGAGCTTTTGCATGATGCAAAAATCAACCACAGCACTAACCATACTGCTTATTCAGCCTTCATTTTTTTCATAGAAAAACCTCTCAGGGAAGGAAGCAGTACCCTGATTTACTTTGGGGCATGAGCTCATCTTGTTACAGGCCAGCACACTGAAAGTACTTCCCTGAAGCTCTCTTGGTCTAGCATCCTCACTTTTCTGAATGAAAAATCTAAGGCTCAGAGGAAATAAAAACATGAGTTGAGGATATATTCAGATAGAGCTCGTCCTAAAAACTCATTTCTTCTCACTTGGGATTCAAGCTTCTACTATCTCACTGACATTTCCTAATTTTTAAGAAAACTGAAAATAAGTTTTTGAAAATATTTACCTAAGTTTCCAGGTAACATAAGGGAATTAATAACTACAGTGCTTATTTTTATATTAAATATTTTTTAAAGATTTTAAAGCAAAATAGAAGTTATATATTTATTCACACTCCTTTTAACCATGACAGGAAAGAAAAACACTGTGTTATCTGGCACATAAAACATGCTCAATAAACATTTTTATTTGCAAGGTTTTTTCAGTGTGCATGTATAGGGAGAGTTGCCATCACAGCATATTCTACCAGTTCCCTACCAAATACACAGAATGTGTAAATGCTATCTTCTTCTACCTCTTTAAGGATACTGGAACTTTACAGTAAAACTTAGCCATATCAAAAAGTATATACTTGGTATATCTTAACTTGAATAAAACTTTATTTATTTATTTATTTATATGTGCAGCTCACACATACAATCTAATACTTACTGATTTTAGCAACCGGATTTCATCAAGTGCAGTTTCAGTATAATGTTCAGCACTTTTAACTACTTTCATTGCCACGAACTTCTTTCCCCTAAGAAACAAATAAAGGCAATTAAGATTAAATGTCTTACCTTTCAGTTATGAAGCTAAGATTTAACCATAACTGGGAGACAGTGATAGAATGAATATTGATTTCATGTTTCCCTGGTACTGAAACACAAACTACTACTTCTGTGGGATCATCTGCACCTGTTAATAGCACTAACTGGCCAAACTGAACTTATAAGAAGAAAATCTGTTCCTAGATAATGTCAGTCATCAAACATTTTCTCTGAGTTAAAATCTACTTTCTGAATGCTCCATGAACCCATGTAAAACCATGAAATGGAGATAAGTAAGGGGGGAAACTTTACCAAATCAGAAGTATTCTGTATACTTATATAGCAAAACCTAAAAGGTTAAAAGCTATAATATTATACTTTCCTCTAAGAAGCCAGAAGAAATACTTGGGTGAAAAACTGATAAAAATAGTGCATAGATAGCAACTGCTGTCTCATCAAAGATAGAAGATACACTTTAAGGTAAACATCCAATGTTAACTGCCTGTGATTTTTATGTAGAGGTTTTAGACTGTATGGCTGAGCAAATCTGTTATAGAAACAAAACACAAGAAAATAATTTCACACAGGTTGGTCTAGGAAACCATCTAAAAATTTAGCTCTATTCCAGTGGGAAAAACTATGAACTAATATACTATACTTTCTTTGAGTATCTGTAATGTTTTGAATTTGGGAGTTTCAAGAGCCTTACTGATAATAATTCAATCAATCTTGTGTCTCTTCTAAGGTGCTGCTTCACCAGAGGAAAGTCATTTGCCCAAGAATATAAAGATTATCAACTATAAGGTTTTTATTAAGAAATCAGTCTAGAGCTAGACTAAAGGTGGAAAATTAAACACAAACATTTAGGAATCACAGTCCTCTTGTACTAAAACTTACTGAATATCCCATGATAGCCACACAGTTGAAAAGTGTCCCCAGCCCAACTTTCGGATCACATGATATCTCCCATTGAACAGATCTCCAATTTTCACAAGATGATAACCTCCTGGAAGAAACAACAGAAGGAAAGAATCACTTACTTAGAAAAAAAAAAAAAATCTCACAGTTTCCAACATTTATACATCTTCAGCAAATAAAAATGGTTTCTTTTAATACAATCAATTCAACAAAAGAAAATTTTAAATCAAGTCAGCAACACAGTATTATTGAGCTCATGTTAACTTGAAAAAAAAAATTCCTTTTCCAAAACACAGCACAACAAAACAGAAACCAGAAGACCAGAAAAGGCTGACAACAGAGGCAGGAATCAAAGGATTTAAACATCTATCTCTGCCTGCTGAGAAGAACCAAGTTCTCCTCAATGGTAAGATACATTCTGTTATAAGATCCAATCCTACCCAAGAATCCTGGAATGTTTTGTAAAAAAAACAAAATACATCAGGCAATCTGATGCCATGATTTTTAAGTATCCGTAATTCTAATATAATATAGCTTAGCAATCATCACTTTGAGAAAAGAGTAGTGAAAATGTGTTTTTCAAAAGTCTACATACCAAATCTTATCACTGTTCACTTCTGGATGACAGCATTATAGATGACTTTTGTTTTCTTTTTGTTTAATATATTTCTGAAATTTTCTAAGGAAAATACGCACTATCATTTTTTAAAGAAAAAGGGAGTAGATAACATTTAATTTAAACTAAGCTTTAATTAAGTCAAACTAAAAGGAAATACTAATTTCTATACTTAGAGAAAAGGATGCAATAAGCAGAAAGCATTAACACCATTTATGCTGATAGATCAAATATTCAAATGAAAGAGTGTACACATGAATTACATCTTACTTGGTATCTCCTCACAGAAAACCTTACCTTTGCAGTAATCATTGGGATCTTCCTGCTCATCATCATCAGATCCCAGGATCTCCTCTTCCTGCTCAGGCGGGTCACTCTCAGAGTGTGGAGCAGAGCCTCGGGGCTGAGGTTCAGATCTAAGAAATAATATAAACATGTTTATTCCATGTGAGCAGAAGAAAACAGGACCCATGAACAGACAATACAAACAGAATGTTATGCAGTGGCAGCCTGGGAAAACATTACCTATCACTTTACCTCGTGTTAGGAAAAGCCTAGTTTTAAAAAGTCAGTACATGACTAAATAAAATCTGGAAAATATATAAAAGTACAAAGGGGAAAAATTATGTGAATCTCAATATTCAAACAAAACTGCTGGTAAAACTAGATCTTCCTCCAGTAATTTGCTGTTATTTTTATAAAAAACATACTTTATAAAAAAATTTGTATCCTGCTTTTCCTATTATATGTTAACTTCCCCCCTCATTCCTACACAATCTCTTAAATCTTACTTTCCTTAGTGGTATCACTATCTACTCTGGTACATTCTGTTCAGCTGGACACTTGTTTCTAATTTTTCAGTACTAAAAATTAAAGCTGTTGAGTATTTTTAGACAATTTTTATTCTGCATTTAGAATTATTCCCCTAAACTACCAGATAAAGATAGAAACATTTCCCCTGTTTATAAAAATAACATGTTAAATATAGGAAATTTGAAAAATAATTATTTTGTTCTAAAACATTTCTGAACTTTCCCAGTCTGTGCCCACAAATGTTTTATATATAGTATGACTTTCTGAAAAGAGCTGTAATGAACTACATCTCCAGCCACATATGGGCTCCGAGTATTCAAAACTTGGTTTATTTGACAGGTTAAAATGTTATTTTATAATGTGCTAAACACTTAAAACTGATTCCTTTCTCTACATGCCATCAATTAGTTATATCAAAACTTTTGAGCACTGAGTAAGTAGTTCAGGAGGCAGAAAAACTTGGATTTGCATTCAGGCTCTGACACTTAAAGCTGCCTGCTTCATGAAGCTTTGAGCAAAAGAAGCAGTGTCCACATCACTCTTTTCAGCAGTTGCAGGAAAAAGAATTTTAATTCCCATTTCCCAGTATTTTATTTGCATTTTCAAACCTTCTTCATCACACTGTTTTTTTTTTTCTTCCCAAAAGATTCAATTCAACAGAAAAAAATTTAATAGAAAAATTAATGAGCTGCTGAGACATAACTACATTGGCAAGCATGACTAGATTTGGACTTTCAGTGGCCATTCCAACCTGCCTCAACTCTTGGTACTTTCTGTCCCTCAGATACAAAGTAGTTACAAAACTGCATGGTTCAATTCTTAGTGAAAGCATGTCTTTGGGAAACTTACCTGGCCTACTTTCCTAAGTGGGAATGAGTCTGAATGAACATTTCCAAATTTATTAAGACATGTTTCTAAAACAATTCAAACTTGTTGTCTTACAATTTTTAAGAACTATAATTGAGAAATTTTTGAAAAGTAGTGAAATATTAAGTTGTGAAAAACAGACATGAAATTCCCACTTTTTTTCTCTTGAATGTTCCTTTTCTACAGACTCTTGTATTGTTTCAATGATGTACTGCCTTCTTTCATCTTTAGGATAGGATTTATAGTCTCTAAGTTTCCCTTAGATCCTTGTATTATCTTGGCTTTCTCAAACCGCCCATGTTTTACTAAGCCATGCTTTTACACATGATGTCAATCAATGAACATCAGACAACTGAATAAAAGCCTCTGCCAGAAAAAGACAGAAACCCAAAAAAGAAAGAAAATTTGAGAAAACAGAAACAGTTACTATTAGATAGTGAGGAAAAAATGATAACATGATTAAAGAGTTCAATATCACTGTAACTTTGATTGATGGTTGTTATAATAGTATAAAATTTCTGAAGAAATACTACAGAAAGAATTTCAGCTTATTAACACTTGAAACTAAAAACCAGTTTTCCTAGAACAAAAAGGGAGAGTTCTAAAATAGTTTCAGTCTGTGCTTTAAAACTTATCATACCTATCAATATTTCATATCACAAGTATATGCTATTTATATTTATTAGAAAAACCATTGTTATCAGTAGTTTAAAGCTCTCAAAGCATACAAAATTTAACCCAGTACATCTACAAAATCTCCAATATAAACTGAAATGAACAGATCAAAATTTAATAGCAGTATGCTTCCAAAGAAGTAAAATAATTTATAACCCAATTAAAACACCAGTAATATTAGAAATAGGAATACACTTGGCTGTGGTATAGAGCAGAATCAAGGCAAAAATTTGGGAAGAAAGCAGAAAGCAGTGGAAAAGCTTGACAGTTTTGCTCTCCTTATACTTCCAAGCTTGTTCTGACACAAAGTCTGGAGTGTGAATCAAGAGGTAATAAAAGCCAAGTTAGAATGTTTTCTCTGATCTCGAAGGATCCTTTCAACTCAAGATTCCATTTCTGGTATAATCCTCACTAATCACTCAATAGCAAACCAAAGTACTAAACAAAAATTTACTGAGTCTTTTGTAGTCAAATACTATATATTCATAATCATCATAAAGAATATGCTATTTATGAATGTTCACTTACACATTTCATGAATTCATATATTCAAATTAGCCACACAAACTCCCCACCCCTACATTTTCTAAAGAATAAATGATGAAGAAATTCCTGTAGTTTAAAACAAAAAGTAAAACCAAAGAAACTGTTAAGTCCATTCTGACTCACTACATTGGTTTAGTGGGTTGGATTTGAAAACACTTTCCTGGAAGTTACTTTAACTTCTTTGTGTGTGTGTGTGTTAGTAGCTCAGTTGTGTCCGACTCTTTGTAATCCCATGGATTGTAGCCCACCAGGCTCCTTCGTCCACAGGATTCTGCAGGCAAGAATATTGGAGTGGGTTGCCATTTCCTTCTCCAGGGGATCTTCCCAACCCAGGGATCGAACCTGGGTCTCCCAAGTAAAACCAAAGAAACTGTTAAGTCCATTCTGACTCACTACATTGGTTTAGTGGGTTGGATTTGAAAACACTTTCCTGGAAGTTACTTTAACTTCTTTGTGTGTGTGTGTGTTAGTAGCTCAGTTGTGTCCGACTCTTTGTAATCCCATGGATTGTAGCCCACCAGGCTCCTTCGTCCACAGGATTCTGCAGGCAAGAATATTGGAGTGGGTTGCCATTTCCTTCTCCAGGGGATCTTCCCAACCCAGGGATCGAACCTGGGTCTCCCACATTATAGGCAAATTCTTTACCACCTGAGCCACCAGAGAAGATATAATTCACATGTCATAAGTTCACCAATCTAAAGTGTACACTTCACTAAAGTATATTCAGAGTTGTGTAATCTCATTACAATCTAAATTTAGGACATTTTAATCCCCCTCCCTCCAAAAAAAAGCCCCAACCCATCAACAGCTACTCACTATTACACTCTTCCCCCAGACTCTGGAAAACACTGGTCTACTTTATGTCTCTATGAATTTGCCTATTCTGCATATTTCAGATACAGAAAATCACATATTATGTGGTCTTTTGTGACTATTTTCAGTTAGCATGTTTTCAAGGTTTATCCATGCCATAGGGTGTTATCAGTACTTCATTACTTTTTATGGCTGAATAATATTCCATTATATAGATAGGCCAGACTGTTATTTACCCATTAATCAGCTGATGGACATCTCTGTTTCTACTGTGTAGCTATTATGAATCTTGCTGCTATGAATGCTCCACAAGAAACATATGCAATCGTGTTCACAGCAGCACTGTCTGAAATAAGGAAAAGCAGGAAACAACTAAATGTCCATCAAGAGGAGAGACAGGTAAGCTACAGTATTTTGATAAAATATATCCAACAGTAAAAATGAAGAAGTTACATCCATCAGCATGAATGAATTGCACAAACATAAGATGGAGTGCGAACAGCAAGCTGTAGAATACATACAATGCATCCCACCTTCAAAGTTTAAAAATATACAAAACAGCCAATGTGTAGTTAAAATATAAATAATTGCACAACTGCAACTAACTAGTCAGTAAATAATTGCTGGAGCTCTGACACACAGTATGGTAATTACAGACAATAAAACTACATTACAAACATCAAACTTTCTAAGAGGCTAGATCTTAACTGCTCCTACCACTAGAAGAAATAATGAGATATAAGAGATATTAGTTAACACTACAATGTCAATCACAATGTGATATAAATTCATCAAATATGTTGTACATATTAAACTTACACAATATTATACGCCAATCATATCTCAGTTTTTAAAAGGCTGAGTAAAAAGAATGAATAAAGTAACAACACAAAAGAAATACAAGACAAATTCAGGATAGCTATATTCCACAAGTGAACTACTAATATAGAGATATGATCAAGGAGGAGTACACATGGCATCATATACGGCAGTGAGATTTTCTTAGGCTGAGTAGGAGCTACTATTATTTGTTATTTTATTTTTGTTTATAGTTCAAATGTTTTATTTAAAAACTACTGGCTCTGATTGCTTTTAAGTATGCCATTTGGCTAAATCATTATCATACATTTGGAAATCTTATTGACCTTACCCATCAAACTACTCCCAAAAGTGCCTTTACACTGCCTGAGGTTGCTGCTGCTGCTGCTAAGTCGCTTCAGTCGTGTCCGACTCTGTGCGACCCCATAGACAGCAGGCCACTAGGCTCCGCCGTCCCTGGGATTCTCCAGGCAAGAACACTGGAGTGGGTTGCCATTTCCTTCTCCAGTGCATGAAAGTGAAAAGTGAAAGGGAAGTCGCTCAGTCATGTCTGACTCTTTGTGACCCCATGGACTGCAGCTACCAGGCTCCTCCGTCCATGGGATTTTCCAGGCAAGAGTACTGAAGTGGGTTGCCATCGCCTTCTCCAGCCTGAGGTTAATCATGTTTTTATCACAAAATACAAATGGCAGCAATGGGGAGAGATTCAATTACATGCCTAATTCATGGGGGAGAAAAAGATACCTGCAAAAAATTTTTCTATAGTTTTTGTTTTTTATGGAGAATAAAAAATTCAAATAAATGAAAAGTGTACACAGAGAATTTAAATAACAAACAAGCTTGATCTAAATTGATACATTCATATACATAACTTTAAATCCATTAAACAAACCTGGCATACTATAGAATAAAATGAAAATATCTTGGTAGATCTTGATTTAAAGAGGAAATGAAATATAAAATTTCAAAGTATTTAGATATGAGTGCATTACATGCTTAAATCTATGATATACTCAGTTTTACTGAAGAAAAAAACAAAATACCTACATGGATATAACAATCATGTAGATTAAAAAACTGAAGAAACACTCCTAAAAAGCAACAAGTCCAGATAGTAAGGTCAAGTGCTACTACATTTTCAATGAAGAGTTAATTGAGTAGTTCTTTTTAAAAAATTCTTTTAAAATAAAGTGTACCAGTGTATCTCTAAGAGCTAGAAAAGCTCTCCAGTTAATTTGAGAGCACTAACATAAACTGACATTCAAAGCAGAAACCCTGACATCCAAAGCAGTCACAAGCAACTCAGCTACAGAATGAGGATACTAGCTGCTGTGAGAACCTTACATTTAATATAATAATTAGCATAATCTTATTATGTATGTGTGTGTGCTCAGTCATATCTAACTCTCTGCGACCCTATGGACTGTAGCTCACCAGGCTAATCCATCTATGGGATTTTTCAGGCAAGAATACTGGAGCAGGTTGCCATTTTCTCCTGCAGGGGATCTTCAAGAATCAGGGATCAAACCCATGGGTCTCCTGCATTGGCAGGTGGATTCTTGACCACTGAGTCACCTTGTACATAGGTACTGATTAATATATATTACTTATTATTAATGCATTTTAAAGTACAGGTACATATTTAAAAATAACTATGTTGACAAGAGTATGGAGAAACCGGAACCTTTGTGCTTTGCTGCTGAGAATGTAAAAATGGTGCAGTTGCCATGAAAAGCAGTATGGTGGGTCCTCCCACCCCGCCCCGATCAAAAACAAAGAATCACTATATAATTCAACAATTCTACTCTGGGCATATACCTAAAGAGTTGAAAGCAAAGACTCAAAATGTTTAATGGATATAGAATTTCGGTTCTATGAGATGAGAAGTGTTATGGGGATGGATGGTGGTGGTAGTTGTACAACAGTGTGAATGTATTTAACATGACTGAACTGTACAGTTAAAATGGTTAAGGTGGTAGATCTTGTTATGTGTATTTTACCACAATTTGAGGATAAAAAAAAACAACATAGGAAAAAACCAATCCCCAAAACATTGAAAGAACTTCTAACAGTGCCTTAGCATGATGCTGTGATGTCACAATATCTAGACTTCTAGATCTTTTAACTAAGCAGGAAATAAGCCTAAAGCAAAAAAAAAGTCACCACTTTATTGTTAGTGTAAAATAAATGAATATAATTTGTAATCAATATTATCAATTAAGTAATTTACAGCACATTCATGTAACTGGAGAAGTGCTATTCAAGGAAAGTTAAGACACACCATTATGATGAAAAAGGCAAGTAATAACTCGATAATATATGTATGTGTGTGTGTGTGCTTTAATTTAAAAAAAAAAAACATATACAGGTACATATATTAGCAAACAAACTAAGAATTCCAAGGATACAGACAATTGTTAACAGGGTTGGTTCCCCTCGTGGAAAAGAGTGAAGAAATAAAAAATTTTGTCTTATATAGTTCAATTCTGAATTGTTGGCATCTTTTCCTATGAGAATTACTCATTTCAAAAATAGGCAAAATTAAAAAAAAAAAAAAAAACAGCTTACTGTTATGTTGGGAAGAGTGCAGGGAGACTGGACTTCTCTCATGTTCAGCTGCTTCTTCTGTCTGGTATCATTTACTTTTAGGAAATAACCCTCCACAACTTGGCAAGGCTGCCAATCACCTAGCCCTAACTACCCTTCCTTTCCATAGGTAAACACCTCCCTTGCATGATCCAACCAAGATCTAGAAATCTTTAGGGAAGGAAAGAATGGATGTTGAAAGTTCTACTTCTGAAATTTTAAGCAATAAGAACCAAGCAATTGTCAGAGGGGAGTACTACCACCAAATAGGAGGCAAATGTCTGAAAATGATGCTAAACTACAGAAAAACCAAGCTAAACTATTTACTGGCTAGGAGTGGAGAAAAACAGGCCAATCCATTGAGATATATTCAGAGTCCAGCCTCACAGATTAACCCCTCTTTGTTGTTTAGTTGGTAAGTCGTATCTGACTCTCTTGTGACCCCATGGACTGTAGCCCACCAGGCTCCTCTGTCCATGGAATTTTTCAGGCAAGATTACTGGAGTAGGTTGCCATTTCCTTCCCCAGGGAATCTTTCCAACCCAGGGATAGAACCCATGTCTCCTGCATTGCAGGTGGATTCTTTACCACTGAGTCATCAGGGAAGCCCCATTAACCCCTCTAGATACAGCCTGGGAAGTGAGTTTGAATTTGGTTACTTACAACAAGAAGCATTCTAAATAGGTCATTTGCATAATTAGGTAATAGTCACAATAATTTTGAATGATTTCACTTATATTTGTCCTAAAAATTAAGTACACACACCACACACACTTTATACCAAGGTCAATTTCTTACATATTGTTAAGAAGCAATCACTGGGGGAAACTGGACAAAGGCTCCCTGAGACTTCCCTGTCCTGTCTTTGCAACTTCCTGTGAATCTGTAATTATTTTAAAACAAAAAGAGTTTTTTATTATAGAAAAACTAACACATACACAAAGATTGAGGTATAACAATGGCTATCACAGCATTTATTAAAGCAAAAAGCTAGAAACATAAACTATCATAGACTGCACAATTACATTTATATCATCTCTTCACTCAAAGCCAATAAAACTAAAATAAAATGATTAATCTACTACAATGTAGAGACAGGGAGAGAGAGAAATGCTCTGGCAATCTAGGGGAAAAGAAAAGTGTTAAGGTGACCTAAAGTGGCGAAGGGGGACAGGAACACAGGTTGAGAAGAGGGATGGTAAAGAGGGAAGTTAACTGAAAGTCTGTATAATAAAGTTGACACTCCACACAGCAGACATTCAGATCCAGGAATCCCAGAAGGTTCCAAGGAAGACAGACCCAAAGAGATGCACACCAAAACATTATAGCTGAAATCTCAAAAGTTAAGGACAAGGAGAAAATACTAAAAGCAGCAAGAAGAAAACAACTTGTTATGTGGCAAGGGAACCCCCATAAGATTATCAGTAGATTCTTCAGCAAAAACATTGCAGGTTAGAAGGAAATGGCCGAAATAGTCAAACTGCCAAAAGAAAAACCAAAAGGACAAAACCTTCTAACCAAGGATATGCTACCTAGGAAAGTGATTCAAAATTCAAGGAGATAAGAATCTTCCAGACAAACAAAATCTAAAATTGTTCACCACTACCAAACTGGCCTTAACAAGAAATGTTAAAGGGATTTCTTTAAGCTGGAAAGAAAGAGTGCTAATTGGTAATAAGAAAATACATGAAAGAAGAAATTTCACTGGAAAAGTAAAAATAAAGTGGACTAATCACTATTATAGCTATCAACAGTATGAGGGTTAAAAGACAAAAGTTGTAAAAATAATTATGGTAACAATAATTAAGGGATACACAAGTAAAATGTGAGATCAAAAACATAAAATGAGGGAAGGAAAGGAAAGAATAAAAATGCTGAGCTTCAGAACAGGATCAAACTTAGTTGCCACTAACTTTATAAAATAGACTGTTACATATGTAAGCCTCACAGTAACCACAAAGCAAAACCCAGAAAATTTTAAAAGATAAAGAGAAAAAAATGTAAATAACTCACTAAAAGAAGTCATCAAACCACAAAGGAAGAGCACGAGAAAAAAAATTAAGAGAGAACTACAAAAACAGCCAGTAAACAATTAACAAAATGGCAATAAGCACATACTTACTAATAATTACTTTAAATGTAAACAGACTAAATGTTCCAATCAAAAGTCAACAGAAGGGCTGAGTAAATTTTAAAAGAAAAAAAGAAAAAAACAAGACCCATCTACAAGCAACTAGACTCACTTCAGATGAAACAATACATACAGATTGAAAGTAAAGGGATAGAAAGATATTCCATCCAAATGGAAACCAAAATAAAGCTGGAGTAGCTATAACTGTTATCAGACAAAAGAGGCTTTAAACCTAAGACTGTATTAAACAGTCAAAAATGGGTATTACAAAATGAGAAAGAAAACAATCCAATATGAAATATAATATTTGTAAGTATTTATGCACCCAACAGGCTTCCTCGATGGCTAAGTGGGTAAAGAATCTGCCTGAAATAAAGGAGACAGAGAAGACATGCATTCAATGCCTGGGTTAGGAAGATCCTCTAGAAAAGGAAATGGCAACCCATTCCAGTATTCTTGCCTGAACAATTTCATGGACAGAGGAGCCTGGCAGGCTGTATTTCAAAGGGTCATAAAGAGTCAGAATGACTGAGCAACTAAACATGCAGCATGCATGCATGCACCCAACAAAGGAAGACCTAAAGATATAAAGCAGACATATTATTAAAGAAGCAGACAGCAATACAATAACAGCAGGGGATTTTAGTAACCCACTAAAGTCAGTGGAGACACCATCCAGACAATCAATTAGGAAAAATAAGCACTAAATGATACATTAGACCAGATGGACTTAACAGATACATTCCATCCAAACCAACAGAAAACACATTCTTCTAAAGTATACAATGGAAGATTTTCCAAGACAGATCATATGTTAGGCCACAAAATAAGTCTTAATAAATTTAAGAGAACTGAAATTATATCAGGCATCTTTTCTGACCATATGATATGAAACTAAAAATTAAGTACATGGAGAAAACTGAAAAATTTCACAAGTATGTGGAGATAAAATAACATGCTGGACTTTCCTGGCGGGACAGAGGATAAAAATCCACCTGCCAATTCAGGGAACATGGGTTCAATCCCTGGTCCAGGAAGAGCCCACATAACAAGGAGCAACTAGGCCTGCGAGCCAGAACGACTGAGTCCGCATGCTGCAACTGCTGAAGCCCGTGTGCCTAGAGCCTGTGCTCCACAACAAAAGAAGCCACAGAAAAGGGAAGCCCATGTGCCTAGAGCCTGTGCTCCACAAGAGAAGCCACAGAAACGGGAAGCCCATGCACTACAATGGAGACCCAGTGCAACCAAAAATAAAAGCAAAAATTAATATGCTGCTGAACAACAAATGGGCTGTTTCTTCTTTAGAAAAAATCAAAAGAAAAATATATACCTTGAGACAAATGAAAATGGAAGAGTAACATACCAAAATTTGTGGGATGAAGTAAAAGCAATTCCAAGAGGGAAGTTGAGAGTGATAAATGCCTACCTGAAGAAGTAAGTCCCAAGTAAACATGCTACCTTTCCACCTCAAGGAACTAGAAAAAGAATAAACAAAGCCCAAAATTACTAGAAGAAAGGAAATAATGATGAGAGCAGAAATAAATGAAATAGACTGAAAAGACAAGAGAGAAGATCAATGGAACTAAGAGCTAGTTCTTTGAAAAGGTAAACAAAACTGACAAACCTTTAGCTAGACTCACCAAAAAGAGAAGACTCAAAATCAGAAAAGAAAGAGATGTTACAGCTGATGCAACAGAAATACAAAGGATCGTAACTGATACTATGAACAATTACATGCCAACAAATTTGACAACCTATAAGAAATGGATAAATTTCTAGAAACATACAACTTATCAATACTGAATCATGGTGAAATACAAAATCTGAACATAGACTGATTACTAGCAAGCAGATTAAATCAGCAGTCAAAAACCTCTTAACAACTAAAGTCCAGGATCAGTCAGCTTCACTGGTGAATTCTAATAAATACTCAAATAAGAATTAATACCAATCCTTCACAGACTCTTCCAAAAAACAGTAGAGAAGGGAACTCTTCCAAATTCATTTTGAGAATACCATTACCCCAATCCCAAACTAGACAAGTATACCTCAAGAAAAGAAAATTACAGGCCAGTATCACTGATGAATATACATGCAAAAATCCTCAACAAAACATTAGTAAACCAAATTAAATAATACATTGAAAAGATCATATATCATGATCAAGTAAGGTTTACTCCAAGGATGAAGAATGGTTCAACATCTGCAAATCAGTCAACATGATATACCACATTAAAAAATGAAGGATAAAAAAATCACATGATCTTCTCAATAGATGCAGAAAAAGCATTTGACAAAATTCATCATCCATTTATGATTAAAAACTCTCAACAAAGCAGCTATAGGGGAAATATATCTCAGTATCATTAAGGCCAAATGTGATAAGCCCACAATGACCATCATGCTCAATGGTGAAAAGCTGGTTCCCCTAAGATCAGGAACAAGACAGGGATGCCCACTCTCACCACTTGTATTCAATACAGGACTGCAGTGCCCCCCAGCACAATTAGGCAAGAAAGAGAAATAAAAGGCATCCAAATTATAAAGGAAAAAGTGTAACTATTGCCCTTTGCAAATGACATGACACTACATCTAGAAATCCTAAAAACTCTATCAAAAACCCATTAGGACTAATAAATAAAAGGAGTCCAAATTGGAAAGGAAGAAGTAAAACTGTCATTGTCTCCAGATAACATGATACTATTCATAGAAAATCCTAGAAATAACACCCAAATACTACTGGATGTCATCAATGAATAGGTAAAATTGCAGAATACAAAATCAATACACAAAACTTTGTTGCATTTCTATATACTAATAAACTATCAGAAAGAGAAATTTAAAAACAACCCCAATTACCATCACATCTAAAATAAAATACTTAGGAATAAATCTAACTAAAGAAAAAGATCTGTACTCAGAAAACTATAATACACAGATGAAAGAAACTGAAGACAACACAGATGGGAAAATTAGCTGTGTTCACAAACTGGAAGAATTAATACTGTTAAAATGACCATGCTACTCAAGGTTAGATTCAATGCAATTCCTATTAAAAATACCAATAGCACTTTCCATAGAACTGCTGCTGCTGCTGCTGCTAAGTCGCTTCAGTCGTGTCCGACTCTGTGCGACCCCACAGATGGCAGCCCACTGGGCTCCGCCATCCATGGGATTCTCCAGGCAAGAACACTGGAGTGGGTTGCCATTTCCCTCTCCAATGCATGAAAGTGAAAAGTGAAAGTGAAGTCGCTCAGTCGTGTCTGACTCAGCGACCCCATGGACTGCAGCCTACCAGGCTCCTCCGTCCATGGGATTTTCCAGGCAAGAGTACTGGAGTGGGGTGCCATTGCCTTCTCCGTTCCATAGAACTAGTAATTCTAAAGTCTGTATGGGAACAAAGAAGATTCTTAAGAGCCAAAACAATCTTGAGAAAGAATAAAAGAGCTGGAGGTATGAGGTGCCCTGATTTTAAATTATACTACAAAGCTACAATTAATATCAAAACAGTATGGTAATGGAACAAAAATGGAAACACAGATAAATGGAACAGAACTGGGAGCCCAGAAATAAACTCATGCACTTATGTAATTAATCTATGACAAAGGAGGCAAGAATATACAATGGGGAAAAGACAGTCTCTTCAATAAGTGGTGCTGGGGCTACGCTGGTGGTTCAGTGGTACAGAATCTGCCTGCCAACACAGGAAACATGGGTTTGATCCCTGATCTTGGAAGATCCCAGATGCTGCAGAGCAACTAAGCCCATATGCCACAACTATTGAGCTGGTGCTCTAGAGCCTGGGAGCTGCAACTACTGAGCCCACGTGCCAAAACTACTGAAGCCCATGTGCCCTGGAGTCCACGCTCTGCAACGAGAAAAGCCACCACATCGAGAGCCTGCACACTGCAAGTACAGACTAGCCCCTACGCACCACAACTAGAGGAAAGCCCACCCGGCAACACAGACCCAGCACAGCCAAACAAATAAACAAATAAAATTACATATATATAATAAGAGAAATACTAGCCTGTGTGTATGCTAGGGGACATGGGTCAATTTTTAAAAAGTGGTGCTGGAAAAACTGGACAGCTACTTGTAAAAAAATCAAATTAGAACATTTTCTCACACCATGTAACAAAAAAGCCTCAAAATGGAATATACTTTTCTGGAAATTTTTTAGATTATTATGCTCGCATTTTACATAAAGTTTAGAATTGGCTTTACAGATTATTACAGGGATAGGAAATTTACATGTCTTCATGCATTCAGTACTTAACTGAGTTACACAGTGTACAGTGGTATTATTTCAAAATGGAAATATGGAGCTTCAATTATAACATTACAACATTAATTATCATTGCCTTACACTAAAGTAGGTTACTGGAGCAATGTCAAAGAATGGGCCCAAGAGTTATTACAGCTTCTGCCACCTAGGTTTTTCATCAGAAATAAAGACCTGTGATATCACAGAAACCTACTATCCCAACATATTGTGATACAGAAGTTTTAAAATCATACTTTAAAAGTTTACTTAAAATCATACCCAAATCTTGGCTTCTAAACACCAGTCCTCACTAACAGGAACCAGGGCTCCTCAAAGAAATGACTGATTCCAGGGTTGGGGCAGAAAAAGCACAAGATAAACACAGAATTATCTTGCATCAGAATGTACAGACGTGCTCAAAGAATAAAGGAGACATGTCAGAGAACCAAAAGCCAGTGTGAAGGGGTCCCAGTGGCCAAATACCAAAGAATGTGAGCATTATAATAATGAGTGCAACTGATTAAACTCTACTGAATAAAACAGACCCCATAAATTTATGCTAATGTTGATGGCTAGAATGATAAACAAATGAATGGAGTAAAGAGAAAGTTTTCTAGTAACACAATGCTGACCACTTAACTACATAGAAGGAAATCGTAGAATTAGGTAATTACCATTTTGTAACCATCATATCAATAACTGCTTTAGGTGAGAATCAATAATGAATGCTGAAACAGTGTAACTGTGATAAGGAAAAAATTATACATACAGGTCAAAATATCTCCCCAGAAATAATTTGTGAATTGCAGAGAAAAAAATCGTAATTTAATGGTAAAGAAACATGGTAGTCATTACGTTAACTTAGCAAAGATAACATCACCAATACTGAGACAGGTAACAATTGCCTTCCTGATGTGATGCCCCAAGGAAGATACATTTCACTTAGGCAGTGCCAACACATATAAGCCGAATCACAAGGAAACAGAAAAAAGCAAATTGAGAGAAATTTCAGAAACAAATGGCCTATATTCTTAAAAAGCACCAATGTCGGAAACACAAAGGCAGGCAAGGAACTGCTGTAGATTTAGGAGACACAAAAACTAAATCAGTGCATGATTCTGGGTTAGATACACCAGAAAAAAACCCTTTTTCTACAAAAGACATTGAGACAACTGACAAAAGTTCAAAAACTGAGTAAGATCTAAATTAAAGACTGTATTAACACTTTATTTCCTATTTTGATAATTAAATTGTAAATATATAAATGAATGTCTTTGTTCAAGGGGACTATGTAAAGTGTTTGAGGGTAGAGGTACACAATAGTTCATATATAAAGGGCCCCCCCCAGGCATTCACATTTTGCACTGATACACCTAAGATGGCAACACAACCTTCTGTAGAGCCTGCTTTACCAACATTTATGATTAAACAGCCACTAGATGGCAACAGTGATCTCTCAATCTCAGCAGCCTAGGCTTCTACAGGGAGCATTTTGGACTTAGTATACTTAAAAAACAAAACCAAAAAACAACTGGCAATCTTTAACAAAACACTAATATACAATAACATATTATGTATTAGATAACCGCTACACTCAAAATAGATGTTTTCATAATGGCTTATACAAGGCCTTACATAATCTTTTCGCTGTCCAGCTTTGCCCTTCAAACCCACCTTACTGACCATATATATCTCTTTAGATCCATGTTAACGGGCTGCCGTTTCAGAAAACTTCCTCGACCCTCCTACATAGAACAGTAGTTAGGGGCATGCCCTCCCCTGCCCTTTTATCCCACTTCATTTTTCTTCAGTAATTGATGTTTTTTCCTACACACTCCCAGTTTCATGAGTTTCATGAGGACAGACTTTATTTTGCTCATTGCCTGTAAAATGGGATATAAATATCTAGAAAAGATATATATACAAGGCAAGTATCTTCTCTCCTTTTTAGCTGTTACTCATCACTCAAGGCAATGGCACCCCACACCCGTACTCTTGCCTGGAAAATCCCATGGACGGAGGAGCCTGGTGGGCTGCAGTCCATGGGGTCACGAAGAGTCGGAAACGGCAACCCACTCCAGTGTTCTTGCCTGGAGAATCCCAGGGATGGGGGAGCCTGGTGGGCTGCCGTCTATGGGGTCACACAGAGTTGGACACAACTGAAGTGACTTAGCAGCAGCAGCAGCATCACTCAACTGAAAATCATTACACCCCACCCCAACCCCAGCAATCACCTAATGAAATCAGCCTGTGAAGAGTTATTAAATGTCAAATATTGAAATGTTTTATGTGGAAGGAAATCAAGAAACTTAAGCAGCAGAAGCGGTGCTTTAGAAAAATTCTTCTAATAAGAAGATGGTAAAAATGCATGAGGGCTGGAAACCAAAGATGCAGGAGACACAGTCAAGGTCTCTGGTGTTAGGAGCCAGGTTTGATACTGGTTCTATATCCAGAGCCCCATGACTTTGGATGAACTGCTAACTCAAGAAGCTCTCTGTGCTTCAGTTGCCCAGTACCTAAAATGAGGGCAGAAAAATACCTACCCCCTGAGGAACACAGTGGTTCTTTTTATGCTGTATCAGTGGCCGATACATAAATTTTAGCATTACATATATGAAATAAGGATAAAGAAGCAAGCAAACATTTGTTCATTTAATTCTTACTGAGTGCCAACAGGTATGTCAGGTACCCTCCTAGGTACTGGAAATGCAGCTGTGAGGAAAAAAGGGATCTGGGTCCTTGTTATGTTTACATGCTAGCACAAGGTGACAAAAAGAGCCCCAATTTATCTGAACTGTCTGGTTTTTGAGTTTCAGCTGGTGAACTGCTAAACTTGGGAGGACAGAAGTCCCATCAAAGTCTTCTCTCTTAATGTCTCTCAAGGAGACACATGCTCTATTATGTCAGGCTATGAGAAGGGCTATTTAAAAAAACGTAAGTAGGGTAAGGAGTGGAGAAGGCAATGGCACCCCACTCCAGTACTCTTGCCTGGAGAATCCCAGGGACAGGGGAGCCTGGTAGGCTGCCGTCTATGGGGTTGCATAGAGTTGGATATGACTGACGCAACTTAGCAACAGCAGCAGCAGCAGGGTAAGGAGATAAGAGTATGCTGACATTATTTTAAATAAGGTTGTGACATTTGAGTAAAGAGGTGAGAGATGCTAGAGTTTCACCTGGAAAGATTCAAAAATAAAACTCAGGAGGAAGAACTGATTTGAAGATGATGTATTTGGGGTCTTAGAAATGATTTAGCTCTGGGTTCAAAAGACAAACCAAAAGCTGACTGAAAAAAGCACCTTAGAAACTAGTTTACTTGGTTGGTTGGTTCAGTTGCTCAGTCGTGTCCGACTCTGCGACCCCATGAATCGCAGCATGCCAGGCCTCCCTGTCCATCACCAACTCCCGGAGTTCACTCAGATTCACATCCATCGAGTCCATGATGCCATCCAGCCATCTCATCCTCGGTCGTCCCCTTCTCCTCCTGCCCCCAATCCCTCCCAGCATCAGAGTCTTTTCCAATGAGTCAACTCTTCGCATGAGGTGGCCAAAGTACTGGAGTTTCAGCTTTAGCACCATTCCTTCGAAAGAAATCCCAGGGCCGATCTCCTTTAGAATGGACTGGTTGGATCTCCTTGCAGTCCAAGGGACTCTCAAGAGTCCCTAGTTTACTTACATGCAAACTTTAGTCTTCTATTTCTTTCTGCCTTGGGGAATAAATAATTGCAGGAGCTCCTATGGCAGAGAACTATCATCAAGGAACCACTTTATGGGTTCAACTGTATCCCCCTCAAAAAAGGGTTTGGCAACAATGAAACAAAAATCTGAGTGCCTAAGTTTATCAGATAATATGTACACAAAATTAAAAAACTATCCCTGATCTTTGGCAATTCTACTCCAATCTAGACTTGATTCATACATATACATGTGAGAAATACCAACAGATGAGTTAAAAGCATTAGCTCAACACATGAACGGTAGTAAGAAATGCTACATTAACAGTCAAAGTTAAACCCATTTTAGGTAAGGAAGAACACATGAACATGGGAGTCGTCACCAAGCACTTTACTCCAGCTGAGTACTGAGCAAGGCATGCACACGCAATTTCATCATCAGAACCTCACCATCAGGTGACATGGCAACTCAGGCTCAAGGAAGTCAAATGATATTGTCCAAGTTCACCCAAGAACCACATTAGAGGCAAATTGAAACCTAGGACTATGGGATTCAGAAAGACAAGCTCTTTTTGGTAAACAGTACATGAACATGAGTTTCCCAAGTGGCACAGTGGTAAAGAATTCATCTGCCAATGCAGGGGACTTAAGAGACGTGGGTTCTATCCCTGGGTCAGGAAGATCCCCTGGAGCAGGAAATGGCAACCCACTCCTGCATATTTGCCTGGAAATTTCCATGGACAGAAGAACCTAGCGGGCTATAATCCATGGGGTCGCAAAGAGTCAGACATAACTCAGTGCGTGTGCATGCACACAGGAGAGCATATACCTCTACTATGTTTCTACCTACAACACAAGCATGCTGCTGCTGCTTAGCTGCTTCAGTCGTGTCCGACTCTGTACAACCCCATGGACCGCAGCCCGCCAGGCTCCTCTGTCCATAGCATTCTCAGGGCAAGAACACTGGAGTGGGTTGCCATGCCCTCCTCCAGGGGATCTTCCCAACAAAGGGACTGAAACGGGGTCTCCTGCACTGCAGGCAAGATTCTTTACCACTGAGCCACCAGGGAAGGGAAGCAACACAAGCATGTTACTTAATTTATGTCATTATATTCTTAACACTAGCAAAAAAATATGCAACATACAATTCTTGCAAAATCTATTCTCAAAAGCAAAGGTAGTCATGGAAGAGAAAAAGAGTATCAAGGGATCTTGCCACCAAGCTCATGTATAGAAAGGACCCGACATCTGTGGTTGAACAGCTTAGTTGAAAAGACATTCAAGATCCTTCACATGCTGAAGGGCAGTACCACAATCAAGAGCAAAGTGAATGAGAAAATAGTTGCCACAAAATTACCTTTATTATTAGTTACAAAATAAAACTACTTTAGTATTTCAGGTTCTCCATAAGTCCACCCCCAAAAGGACAGGTAGCATTGTTCAAAATGCCTAGTCACTCAAAACAAAGAATTTAGAATTTGAGGAAATTAAACAATATATAAAGGTCATCAACATGACTCACGATATCACCACCAAACTTCATGTCACTGATGACTGTTCACCACTACTGGTGACAATTCTTACATACTTAAAATAAATATCAAATATATATATCAAATGTTCTCAAACTTTTTCATAGGCAATCTTTAAATATCTACTGTGCAAAGCATTTAAGCCACCGATAAATTACCCAATGAATTACATCTGACCTAACCTTTATCTATATAACCACAGGCTCATCATTGTACAAATGAGTATGATTTGTATTTGTCTACCTCCTGCCAGCTAACTTCTCTGTCCAGTGCTACTATACTTTTCTGAAAATGAAGTATATTTCACTTATTTTGTGTCTATTTTGTGTATAAACCATTTATTTTGTGGTTTCTGACAACTTTCTGAAACTACTCATTTAGGGAGTTGAAAAAACTAGATACTGTGGTCTTCATAGCTAATCTCATGGATCTTTTTCAAATTCCAAGTTAATCCTCTAGTAAGAGGCACAGAGAACCACAGGGTTTTTCCATAACTGTGCTTACTATAACTTTAAGGAGAAGCACAAAAGACAGTAGTAGGCCTAATGAATAGGCCAATTAATGACAACTCTCACCCTGAAGACTCTATGGCAGAGATTACAAACTGGAAAATTTTGGAAGAGATGGGAATACCAGACCACCTGACCTGCCTCCTGAAAAACCTATATGCAGGTCAGGAAGCCAAAAGCCTCTTGATGAAAGTGAAAGAGGAGAGTGAAAAAGTTGGCTTAAAGCTCAACATTCAGAAAACTAAGATCATGGCATCTGGTCCCATCATTTCATGGCAAATAGATGGGGAAACAGTGCCTGACTTTATTTTTCTGGACTCCAAAATCACTACAGATGGTGACTGCAGCCATGAAATTAAAAGACACTTACTCCTTGGAAGGAAAGTTATGACCAACCTAGATAGCATATTGAAAAGCAGAGACATTACTTTGTCAACAAAGGTCTGTCTAGTCAAGGCTGTGGTTTTTCCAGTGGTCATGTATGGATGTGAGAGTTGGACCATAAAGAAAGCTGAGTGCCGAAGAATTGATGCTTTTGAACTGTGGTGTTGGGGAAGACTCTTGAGAGTCCCTTGGACTGCAAGGAGATCCAACCAGTCCATCCTAAAGGAGATCAGTCCTGGGTGTTCACTGGAAGGACTGATGTTGAAGCTGAAACTCCAATACTTTGGCCACCTGATGCAAAGAGCTAACTCATTTGAAAAGACCCTGATGCTGGGAAAGATTGAGGGCAGGAGGAGAAGGGGACGACAGAGGATGAGATGGTTGGATGACATCATCGACTCAATGGACATGAGTTTGGGTGGATTCCGGAGTTGGTGATGGACAGGGAAGCCTGGCATGCTGTGGTTCATGGGGTCGCAAAGAGTTGGACATGACTGAGCGACTGAACTGCACAAACTGTCAGCTGTAAAATCCTGCCTCTAACTTTTATAATAGTTTTTTAAAAATTAAAAGTCACATTAAAACAAAAATTTCCAGGGTCTCTCAAAAAATCGGAAGACCTGGTAACATGACTCATCTTCTCACAGAGCAAATGAGAAAGCCCACCCCATATTCTAATAATCACCATTCCCTTTGGGCTTATTAATCGCATGCTTCAGAAGCCATATTCTAAAAATAAACACAATCACAAATTATTGTACATACAATATTCATTCTAAACTAAGAACAGAGATGACCCAAACTCTACAAGATTTTTAAAAAGCCAATGATGATGTAAAATGAAGCAAAAGTTAAACAAATGAATCTGTGTACCAGGTGGTAACATAATCACATAGCAAGAAACTAGCTCACATAACTTTACATCTCAGGAATTTGACTCTACACTCCTAGTGAAAAATTTTGCCCTAAGAACAACAATCTGAAGAAATCATCAGCTTTCTTCAGCAATCATATTACTGGTGGTAATACTGACATTGTCATTCTCAGACTATTTTGTATTCATGCTGTGAGGAAAGAAAATGAATAATCATGTTGCTGCTGTTGAGAACTGGGGTTTTCAATTTGAGAGAAAGGAGATAGAGATGTAAGATCTAAGGAAAATCCCTGGGTCATTCAATTTGATTTTTAAGTATAACATAAACTCATTATTTTTTTAAAGAGAAAAACACAACTTATTTTCCTAACCACAGACAAGTCCTAGAAACAATGACTAAATTTAGTAGAAATAAGTGCCCTGATTGTGATTTCTAAATGTCATTTCTCACTAAAAGAGTATTCTTAGAGAAAGGGCTACTTCCTAGTCTGGGGCAGAAAATGTACAAGTCTGAACAACCTGTCACAGACACCAAAAACTATCAAAAATGCCTCAGGCTGAGTCAAAACTACTCCGGAGCCATCATGAAGGGACTCCCATTGGCCAAAAATAGGACAATCAATAGAAATAACAACTATGCTGCTACTGCTGCTGCTAAGTCGCTTCAGTCGTGTCCGACTCTGTGCGACCCCACAGACGGCAGCCCATTGGGCTCTGTCATCCCTGGGATTCTCCAGGCAAGAACACTGGAGTGGGTTGCCATTTCCTCCTCCAGTGCATGAAAGTGAAAAGTGAAAGTGAAGTCGCTCAGTCGTGTCTGACTCAGCGACCCCATGGACTGCAGCCTACCAGGCTTCTCCGTCCATGGGAGTTTCCAGGCAAGAGTACTGGAGTGGGATGCCATTGCCTTCTCCGAATAACAACTATACATGCTACAAAATGCACAAACATTAAAAACATGCTAAATAAAAGAAGTCAGTCACAAAAGACCCACATATAGTATAATTCTATTTATACACAATGTCCAGCCTAGGCAAATCTATGGAGAAAGAAGGTAAATTAGTGGTTGCCGACGGCTGGAGGTCAGATAGATTGGGAGGTAATGAGGAGTGGCTGTAAATGGGTACAGCATTTCTTTTTGAGGTGATGGAAATATTTCAAACTTACCAGATAGTGGTGATACTTGCAAGACTGTGAACATACTGAAAACCACTGAACTATACACTTTACACAGGTGAATTTTATGGTATATAAACTATACCTCCATAAAACCGCACAAAACAGGGACTTCCCTAGTGGTCCAGTGGCTAAGATTCTGCACTTCCCATGCAGGGAGCCCAGGTTTCATCCCTGGTTGGGAAGCTAGATCCCCCTTGCCACGACTTCCATGCCACAACTAATAGGCTCGTGCAAAAGTAACCGCAGTTTTTGCACTGTTGAAATTTGCCATTTGATGTTGGAATACATTCTTAAATAAATGTGGTTATCTCAGATCATTTCAATGTGCATTTCTCACTTTATGGGTTTTTTTTGCTAATGATTTATTACTTGCTGCTAATGACATTACTTGTTTTATATTTATTTTGGAATATGGAAATGATGTTAGACAAAAAGCAAATCTGAACAATTTTCTTATCTTTCTATACTTCTATTTATTATTTTTGGTTGCCCTGGGTCTTCACTTTTCTCAGGCTTTTCTTAGTTGCAGCGAGCGGGGGCTACTCTTCGTTGCGGCGCTCAGGCTTCTCTCGTCGTGGAGCACAGGCTCTACAAGTACGGGCTTAGCAGTTGCGGCTTGCAGGCTCTAGAGCCTGGGCTCAGTAGTTGTTATGCACGGACTTAGTTGCTCTGAGGCGTGTGGAATCTTCCTAGACTGAACCCATGTTCCCAGCACTGGCAGGTGTATTCTTACCCACTGTATCACCAGGGAGGTCCCTCAAGCGATTTTATTTGAGTTAAAAATGAGTCATAAAGCAGCAGAGACAACTCACAACATCAACAATGCATTTGGCCCAGGAACTGCCAACAGTGCAAGGCTGCCTCAAGAGGTTTTGCAAAGGAGATTAGAGTCTGCACGATGAGGAGCATAGTGGCTGGCCAGCAGAAGTTACAACGACTAACTGAGAGCCATCATTGAAGCTGATCTTCCTACAACTATACAAGAAGTTGCTAAAGAACTCAGTGTCAACCATTCTACAACTTTTTGGCATTTCAAGCAAATTGGAAAGATGAAAAAGCTCAGAAAGCTGAGCTGACCAAAAATCAAAAAAATCATTATTTTGAAATGTTGTCTTCTCTTACTCTATGCAACAACAATGAATCATTCCTCAATCAGATCATGATGTGCGACCAAAAGTGGGTTTTATATGACAACTGGCAATGACCAGCTCAGCAGCTGGACCGAGAAGAAGCTGCAAAGCACAGGTCATGGTCACTGTTCGGTGGTCGGCTACCCACCTGATCCACTACAGCTTTCTGAATCCCGGCGAAACCACTACATCTGAGAAGTATACTCAACAAATTGATGAGATGCACTGAAAACTGCAATGCCTACAGCTGGCACTGATCAACAGAAAGGGCCCAATGCTTCTCCACTGCAACACCTGACCGCTTCAAAAGTTGAACAAATTGGGCTACGAAGTTTTGCCTCATCTGCCGTATTCACCTGACCTCCCCCTAACCGACTACCACTTCTTCAAGCATCTAGAAAACGTTTTGCAGGGAAAACACTTCCACAGCCAGAAGGCAGAAAATGTTTTCCAAGAGTTCATCAAACCCCAAAGCATGGATTTTTACACCATAGGAATAAACAAACTTAATTCTTGCTGGCAAAAATAGGTTGATTATAGTGGTTCCTATTTTGAGTAATAAAGATGTTTGAGCCTAATTATAATGATTTAAAATCCACAGTCTGAAACGGCCATTACGTTTGCACCAATCTAATAAAAATTTGGCCTTGGAATGTGGAATGAAGCAGGACAAAGACTAATAGAGTCTTGCCAAGAAAGTGCACTGGTCATAGCAAACACCCTCTTCCAACAACACAAGAGAAGATTCTACACATGGACATCACCAGATGGTCAACACTGAAATCAGATTGATTATATTCTTTGTAGCCAAAGATGGAGAAGCTCTATACAGTCAACAAAAACAAGACCAGGAGCTGACTGTGGCTCAGATCATGAACTCCTCATTACCAAATTCAGACTTAAATTGAAGAAAGTAGGGAAAACTGCTACACCATTCAAGTATGACCTAAATCAAATCCCTTATGTTTATACAGTGGAAGTGAGAAATAGATTTAAGGGCCTAGATCTGATAGATAGAGTGCCTGATGAACTATGGAATGAGGTTCATGACACTGTACAGGAGACAGGGATCAAGACCATCCCCATGGAAAAGAAATGCAAAAAAGTAAAATGGCTTTCTGGGAAGGCTTTACAAATAGCTGTGAAAAGAAGAGAAGTGAAAAGCAAAGGAGAAAAGAAAAGATATAAGCATCTGAATGCAGAGTTCCAATGCAGCAGAGGAGATATTTACAGCTCCCTGGGTCTATTCATTACCATGCTTCCCTCTTGTTTCCACCACCTCTAATAACTGATTTCCCTGAGGGACACTGGTCTGGACAGATAAAAAAATTTTCCTGCTCATTTTCTATGTTTAGGAGACAATGTTACAAGTCAGATGCGTTCAACATGTATTACTCTTTACATTAACTGTTGTGTCTACCCAGAGAAATAAACCTTAAGTTTCCCAACAACTTAGTCCAACCATGAATCCATCTTTATCTAGAATGCAAGATTGGTATTCTGTCTTGATGAGGGCCCTAATCAAGCACTAACTGTAGTGGGTCACAGCCCCTAAAATCCTATTGCCATCTTTAAGAAGTGGGTTAAAATTTTAATATAAAACTTTGGGCAGTACACTGCTTGGATTTATGACAAGACTGCCAAAACAATTACACATTTCATGCTTCCAGCACAAGACTGGTTATTTTGTTCCTCATTAGAAAGTGTTTGTTAATTGTAAGAGGTATATTTAGATCTTAACATCTCCTAGGGATTGTATGATTTATCTTTGGAAAACTTCATTCTGTGAGGTAGTACCATTATGAACTCGGTTTTCCATTGTAGAAATGGGGCTCGTAGGGATTAGTGAACTCCCAGTTATAATCTGAGTAGAAGTAGTGACAGATTTTATTTTCTTGGACTCCAAAATCACTGCAGATGGTGACTGAGGCTGTGAAATTAAAAGATGCTTGCTCCTTAGAAGAAAAACTGTGACAAATTGAGACAAGCATTTTACTTTTTTAATATAAATTTATTTTAATTGAAGGCTAATTACTTTACAATATTGTATTTGTTTTGCCATACATCAACATGAATCCACCACAGGTATACACGTGTTCCCCATCCTGAACCCTACTCCCTCCTCCCTCCCTGTACCATCCCTCTGGGTTGTCTCAGTGCACCAGCCCCAAGCATCCTGTATCATGCATCAAACCTGGACTGGTGATTCGTTTCATATATGATATTATACATGTTTCAATGCCATTCTCCCAAATCATCCCACCCTCTCCCTCTCCCACAGTCCAAAGGACTGTTCTATCTTTTTTACTGTCTCTCATACAGGGTTATCATTACCATTTTTCTAAATTCCATATATATGCATTAGTATACTGTATTGGAGTTTTTCTTTCTGGCTACTTCACTCTGTGTAATAGGCCCCAGTTTCATCCACCTGATTAGAACTGATTCAAATGTATTCTTTTTAATGGCTGAGTAATACTCCATTGTATATATGTAGCACAGCTTTCTTATCCATTCATCTGCTGATGGACATCTAGGTTGTTTCCATGTCGTGGCTATTATAAACAGTGCTGCAATGAACATTGGGGTACATGCGTCTCTTTCAGTTCTGGTTTACTCGGTGTGTATGCCCAGCAGTCAAGCATTTTAAAAAGCACAGACATCACTTGGTTGACAAAGGCCCATGTTGTCAAAGCTATGGGTTTTCCAGAGTTGGACCATAAGGAAAGGTTTATGCTTTCAGATTGTGGTGCTGTAGAAGACTCTTGAGAGTTCTTTGGACCACAAGAAGAACAAACCAGTCAATCTTACAGGAAATCAATCCTGAATATTCGCTGGAAGGACTATTGCTGAAGCTGAAGCTTCAATACCTTGGCCACCTGATGTGAGGAGCTGATTCACTGGGAAAGACCCTGATGCTCGGAAAGATTGAAAGCAAAAGGAGAAGGAGGTGGCAGAGGATGAAATATTTAGGTAGCACCACCAGCTCAATAGACATGAATCTGAGTAAATTCTGAGATATAGTGGAGGAAAGAGAAACCTGGTATGCTATATAATCCATGTCATCACAAAGTCATACATGACTTAGCAAATGAAAACAACAACATCATAATGAAAGCTAACTTGATTTATTGTGGTGATTAGTTTGTGATATACACAATGATCAAACCATTATGTTGTATACCTGAAACTAAAATTAGGTTATATCAGTTATGTTTCATTTAAAACAACAACATAAGGGCTGGTTTAGTAAAAACATTTGTTCAGATAAAAATCACAAACATTATGGGCCTGGGCAATGCCCCCCAGGCATTCTTAGGCAACAGCATCATATCAGTAGATAGGCACTGAAATTGGGTTCATGAGACAGTCCACATTACCAGGAAGAGCAGTTAAAATAATGATGTAAAGCAGAGTGACAATACCAAAGTGAAACTGTGGTTTCATCTTTCCCCCTACAAAGGCATTGCATAAATGATCTTAGATGCCAAGTATAATTTTATTCATATCAGCATAACAACTCATGATTTCTCTTTCATGGAAACTAGGGGCAATTGTCTGGGACAATATAAGTCTTTTGAGAAGAAAATGTTTTTAAGAAATCTAAGTCTCTTCATGAAATATATGTTAATTTACAAATATATCTGATCCAAAGTAGAGAAAACTTTGGGAATATATGAAAATGACCCCAAAGAAAAGCTGCCTATATACCAGACATAGCAGAAAGATTAATAAATTGAATTGTTGAAATTGTATACAAAGTTTGAATTCAAAGAAATAGAAATTCCAGGAAATAATTGGAAACAAATTATACTCCACAGTGCTCAAAGAATCACAGTTTTGTGTTCCAAGGTTTGAGTCATGCAATCAAGGATACTTCTTCACCTCCAGAATGATTGGTTCTTTTATACTTGCCATCCCATATAATCTCTTCAGTTTCAGTTCCATTCAGTCACTCAGTCGTGTCTGACTCTTTGCGACCCCATGAATCGCAGCAAGCCAGGCCTCCCTATCCATCATCATCTCCCGGAGTTCACTCAGGCTCAAATCCATCGAGTCAGTGATGCCCCCCAGCCATCTCATCCTCTGTCATCCCCTTCTCCTCCTGCCCCCAACCCCTCCCAGCATCAGAGTCTTTTCTAATGAGTCAACTCTTCACACGAGGTGGCCAAAGTACTGGAGTTTCAGCTTTAGCATCATTTTTTCCAAAGAAATCCCAGGGCTGATCTCCTTTAGAATGGACTGGTTGGATCTCCTTGCAGTCCAAGGCACTCTCAGGAGTCTTCTACAACACCACAGTTCAAAAGCATCAATTCTTCTGGGCTCAGCCTTCTTCACAGTCCAACTCTCACATCCATACATGACCACTGGTAAAACCATAGCCTTGACTAGACGGACCTTAGTTGGCAAAGTAATGTCTCTGCTTTTGAATATGCTATCATAGGTTGGCCATAAC